>JAKZHN010000051.1:0-216698 GCA_037179335.1 Cyclaneusma minus | reverse complement strand
ATTTTAAAAACAATTATAAAATATGTTTTTATTAAAAAATAATTTTATTAAACATTATATATTAATATTTTTAATTATATATATAAATTATATAATTTTAATATAATAATGTTTTATTATTAAAATAATATTATATATTCTATTTGTATATTATAATTTTAATAAATGTATAATAAAATTTTATAATAATTATATATATAATTTTATATTTTTGCTTTTATATTTAGCTAATAATATTTATAATAAATTAAAATTAGTATTTAATTAATTTCAAAATAGCTTATTAATTTATTATTATAATAAATATATAAAATCTAATTATATAATATATTATCTTTAAATTGCTATTATTTATTTTTGCGCAATATAAATTAATTTTATATTTTTGATATATATTTATTATTATTTTTAAGGTTTAAAAATAATTATAAAACTTGCCTTAATTATTCCGGCTTTTAAATTTTCATAGCTTAAATAAAATATAGGTTTTTGCTTAAAAATCTATATTTATAATATATAAATAAAATATATAATATTAATTTCCCAATTTAATATTTTTCTTTAAATATGTTTTATTGGTGTTTTATAATTTAATTTATAAAATAAAAAGTTAGCAAGGTTTTTAATTTTTAAAGTATATTTAATATTAAAATTATAAAATTTCAATTTTATAGCTTGTTTTATTTCATATTTATTAAAAAACTTTATTTTTATAAAATAATATAAAATATTATAATTTAAAACTATTTAAATTTTATAATATGTACTTTTAATATATTATTTTTAATATTAAAGAAATTATAATTGCAAGCGATTTAATATTATACATTTAATATATTAATTTTATATTAATTAGCTTATAAAATCATAAATCTTTTCAATATTAATAATATTATATTAAATGATTTAAAGTTCTAAATCATTTTTAAATTTTTAATATATTATAAATTTAAAAGCATTTTATATAATTTATAAATATTTTATAAAATTAAAATATTTTAATATTGGCTTATTTGCAATGCATTTTTAATATATTAAAAAGCCTTTTATATTTTTAAAAAGTATTTAAATAGGCTTTTTTATTATTATTTATATTGCTAATAAACAAATTAATTATAAATAATATAATTTTATTATATCTTGAAATAAATTATTTATAAAAATTAGCTTATTTTAAAAATAATTGCAATTTTATATATATAATTAATAGAAGCAATTTTTAAATAATATATATTTTTTCCGGCTTTATATATATATTATTATTATTTATTCCAAAGCCTAAAAATAAGATTTTATTTATTTTAAATTTGCATTTTTTTATAAAAAGAAATATTTTTATAGCCTTTTAAATATACTTCTTATGTATTTATTATATTTATCAATTCTTTTTTAAATAAATTAAAATATTATTAAAATAATTTATTATAATAATATTTAAAAACAATTTAAACATTATATTTATTAATTTAAAGAATATTATTAAATATTTAAAATAGCTATATTTTATATAAAAGAATCTTTTTTATATATATAAATTTTATAATACATATTTTTAAAATTTAGTTTAATAAAAATTTTGGCTTTTTTTAATTTAGTTAAAAATTTATTAATTAAAAGAATAGGCAATAATTTTTAATAATATTATTATTTAATTTTTTATAATCAAGATATAAATAATATAAAAGCTTTTATTAGGCTTTTTAATTTGCGAATTTAGCTTTTTATTAATATATTATTAAAAAAAATTGAATATAATTAGCTGCTTTTTAAATAGCTTATAAATAAATTTGCCTTAATCTTTGTAATATAATTTTAATTAAAATATATAAATAATATACAGCTTTTATTATATTAAAAATATTATTAAAATAGCTTATTTTTTTTGATTTTGAATTTTTGAATTTTTGATTTTAATTTTGCTGTATATCTTTTATAGGTATTTTTAATGCTTGGTAATTTACGGCTTTAAAAATATATTAAAAATTTTATTTTATTTTATTGTAATTTTAAAATTCTATTTAATATATATATAATAAATTTCTTATTTAAAGTTATAATACTTTTCATAAAAATAGCTTTTTATTTATTTTATTAAATGCTATTTTATATAATTTAATATTATACTTTTAGCTTTTATATATAAAATATTTTATATATAAAAATATTTTATTTATTATATATAAAATATGAATTATTATATTTAGTTTTTTTAATTTATTTAGCTTATTTTAAATAATAATTTTATATTTAATTTAACATTTATAAATAAAATTGGCCTTAATTTAATTATATTATTTATTACCTGCTTATTTAAATTAAAGCATATTTAAAAGCAAATTATATAAATTTGCAAGTACTTTATATATGTTTTTGCAAATATTAATAATATAAAATTTATATTTAATGTATTATTAATAAAAATAAAAGCGGGAATTATATTTTAACGATTAATTATAATTAAGCAATTAATTATTATATATTTTTATTTTGTAAAAATATTATTAAATTAAGCAATTATTAGCAAATGTTTTTTAATTATTATATTTATATTTATAATTTATAAAATTAGGAATTTTATTTATGGCTTTTATGAAAAAAATAATTATGATTATTGTAATTATAATTATTATAATTTTGGCTATAATTAAAATTATTTTTATATAATTAGAGTTTTTTTTATAATTACCAAAGCTATTATTATTTAAAATATATGTTTTATTACCGAGCTATTTATATTTGCAAATTTTATATTTAAACCTTTAATAATTTTTTTTATAAATGCAATTAAATAGCCTATAATTATTAAAATTATGATTAAAATACAAAAAAAGCCAATATTAATTTTAGCTATATTATTAATTTTTTATTTTAATAATAGCTATTTTATTTATTTTTATAATTAGGTTAATATTAAATTGCTATATTATTTTTTAAAATATTATATAAAATTTATAATTCACTATAATTATTATAATGCTTTTTTAAATTATTTATATTAAATATATTTTTGACTTTAAATTAAAAATTAAAATTATTTTTGTATTTAATATTTCCGGCTATATTAAATATATATTATATATTAATTTATAATTAATTGCCTTGTTAAAAAATAAATTTTTATTTAATATTATTATAAAGCTTAAAAATAAATTAATTATTAAAGAATGAAAAAGAAAAATTATATAAAAAAATAAAATTTTTGTTTTGCAATAAAGCTTTTCAAGCCTTTTTAGCAAATTAATTTAATGCATATAATATATATTATTATTTTATATTTATTATATTTAATATTAAATATAATTTAATATTTAATGTATAGAAACTTTTAATAGTTAATTGCTTATTATTAAAATTTAAATTAAATGGGCTGCATTTGCAAATAAGAATTGCAATTTTAATTTGCAATTTTGCAATTTTTTTTAGCTTTAAATTTTTAAATGATTTATTAAATGGCTATAAAATTATTGAAATTTAAATTTGCTTAGCTTTAAATTAAATTAAAAATAAAAGCAAAAGCTTAATTAATTTTGCCTTCATATAATATATTTATATTTCCGGCTAAGGCATTTTAATTTTAAGCTTGCCTAGGCTAATTTATATTAATAAATTAGCTATTTGGCTAAAAAAAACTGTTAAATAATTTTTAATTTAAAACAGAAAAGCTTCTAAGCTATTTTTAATTATTAAAATTAGCAGCGGTTTTATTAGCATTATTAATAAATGCATTATTATTTTTATTAAATACAATTTTTTAATTTAATATATAAATTTTGCTAATATTGCTATTAATATTAGTCTTTTTCAAAATTAAATAAAATTGGTTTTTAAGGCTTTTAATAAAACTTTTATAAATAAAATTATTACTAAATTTATAATTAATAAATTAAATAATTATTATTTTACCAAATTATTGCTTTCTAAAATAAAAGCGGCTATTTTATTATAAGAATTAAAAATAAATTAATAAATAAAAATATATTATATATATTTTTTAATTATAAAAAATAGCCGCTATTTTTTTTAAATAAAAATAGCAGCGCTTAAATATTATATATTAAAAGCCTTGCTTAGCCTTTTTAATAAACAACGCTTATTTTTTATACATTTTTAGCGCACGTACCTTATAAGGTGCCCGCAAAACGCCCTCCTCGGCCCCATGTGACAATTTTTAATTTGCAATTTAATATTGGCATTGCTGGCTTAATTTATAAAAAATTAAAGGGCAGCAATAGCATTATTTTATTGTATTAATTTAATATTTTTATTATTAATTTTATTATTGGCAAGCTGTAGAAAATTATTAAATATAATGAAAATATATTAAATTTGCGCAATTTCATTTGCAATATAAATAATAATATGCTTTTTAATAAATTTATTGATAAATTTAATAATTGACAAAATTATTTTATTAATTCGCTTAATAGCTTAGGCAACATAAAAATATTTCTTTTATAAAATAATAATAGCAGCTATTATATAATTTGCAATAGTATTTATAATATTAATGGTAATTAAAATTCCAAGGCTTTAAATTAAATATAAAAGCAAAATTAAATTTGGCAAAAATAAATCTGCGCAAATTATATTAGCAAAATTAAAGCAAATAAAATTGCTGAAATTTAAAATTGAAATTAAAATTGTATTATACGCTATTTTTATAAAATAAAAAATTATATTTATAAAAATTAAAGTTATTTAGGGATTTTGCAAATTAATTAATAATTAAAGCTTATAAATTATTATAGCGCAAAATAGAAATTAAAGCAAAAATCGAAATAAAAGAATATTATAAGCTGGAAAACAAAGCTTTTTAGCTAGGGCGAAGCTATAAGGGCTTTTTATAAATTTACGGCGCTAGCAATAATACTAATAGTATATATTATGCACGTGAGCGTGCTTAAGGCAAGACGCAAGACTATACCGTAACACGGATTATATTAAAAAGGGTTAAGAAAGAAAAAAAAATGGTGGGCTAAAGCAAAACCCGATATAATGCTAAAAAAAGTGCGGAAGCGGGTATATAACCCGATATTATTAAATTAAAGGAATTTTAAAAGCTGGAAATAATAAAAAACCCCGAAAACGGTATTTATATTTTGAAATTAATAATAACACGTTTTTTATTATTTATTTATTTAAAAAAAAATGCCAAATCCGTTTTTAATAATTTAAAAAAAATTATTATGTTGAATTGTTTTTAATTCTTATTTAAAAATGGTTTTTAACCAATTAAAACCTGGCGCTAATTGGCCTAAATTCGCCGCCGAGCCCAATTTGGCGTTATTTTAATTTATAATGGGCAATTAAACGATAAGCTATATCGTTATTAATTTCTAATTTAAAAAAATCCATTATATTGCTATTTATTATTAAAATTTACAAAAATCTATATTTACGAGTTATACGAGCCCACCAACCGGGGGGCAGCCTTAGCATGGCCATATCCTGTAACTCCAGAGATTTTCTGACCTAAAAATCGATCGCCGCAGGGTCTGGAAAATGAAAAACCAGGCTAAAAATGGGGAAAAACAGGGAAAGAGATGTCGGACCGTTTGAGGGTACAAAGCAGGGGGGCACCCTTAGCATGGCCAGCACCTGTACTTTACATGGGAGCGCGGAGTACATGTAGGAAATCGAAGAAAGATCGGGTTTTCCAAAAAGTGGCGGCTGGGGGGCATGCTTCAGGGGTGTGCAGGTGCAGCTGCAGGGAGTCGATACCCTGTAGATCCTCGCTTCAGGGCTCTTTAGGCTTCAAAACAGGCTGCAGAGCCTGAAATCCGTAGCGATCGACGTGCAACAAAAGTTGAAAAGCATATTGCAGCCATGTGATTGGCCCGGTGCACCCGGGAAAACGCGTTGCGCCGGTGAGAGCTTTAGCGCGCGCAAACGCGACGAAATTGACGGACTCGCGTGGAATAATGACAGACAGCTTGTGACACCATCGACCTCACTTATGACTTGTAGCCTTGGAGACAAACACTCAACACCGGTGCTCCAGCGATGATAGCAATTTCCCCGAGAATTATGAGGTGATGGATATCGATCAGCGCGCCCGGAGGAATCTGATATTCCAACAAGTGCGTCCTCACCTTGCTTCTGAAAACCATCTCTAACCGTGTCACAGCTCAAGCCTTGTTGTGTCGAACTTAGCCAGCTCGCTCTGCAAAACGATGGCAGCACCGTCAAATCGAAACCCGTAAAGGAGTCCCTGGACCGACTTTTGAATCTTCTGAATCAGACTTGTCGTTCAGATGACGATGCGGCCTTTGATGACAAATTGGCCGACTATGTTTTCTTCCCAATCTCCCATATCTTCCGGCAGTGCGAGAAGCAGCCAAGTTACCTCACCGAGGCAGCTATCAAATGTCTCAAATTTCTCCTCGGGTATGGATGGAAGAACTCCATCACTCCCGAGTTGGCCAAGCAGCTCCTTTTTCTGTTGACCTTCTTGGCTGGAGATGCACCTGGTGTAAAAGGAAGACAGACAGCCACCCGGCCCGAGGAATTAATTGCAGAGGCTTTTGCCGCTCTGAATGTTTTCTTCAAGGATGTCGAGAGGTCTCCAAAGGCTTCGGCCATGCTCACAGATGACACAACGACGCCTGCCCTGGCACACTGCATCACGGTGATCATTGACGGCGTTACCGAGGGAGCCTCCAACGAGGTACAGCTCGAAGCACTTCAGGCACTCGAAAGCGCCTGGTCCTGTATCAAGGATAGACAGGTTCTAGCAACTTTCCTGCCGGGCTCTGTATCAGCACTTGTCAAGTGTCTACAGATATCATCAAAAGCTCGGAGAACGCGAGCAGTCTTGACCACTGGTCTGCGTGTACTTGGAAAAATTCTCACCACGACACTTGGGGATATCTGGACCAAAGGTCTAGCAGAAAAGCCAAAAACTGACAACAAATCCAAAGCATTGGATGAGTCGTGGCTGGAAAATGCAGCAGCCCAAGTGAAACTAGGCTTGGGCAGTGTGATTCGACTTCAGCGACATGAAAGCGAAGAGGTTCGAAAAGCACTTTCAACATTATGTCTAAAACTCTTAGAAGAATGCAACAAGTCGCTCCAGGACTCCACTCAAATACTCGTGGAAACCGCAATCGCGCTGTCCGAGACCGAGGACGAACCTGTCGGTCTTTTCCAAGCCAGGGAAACCAGTTTGGCTGACCTGGCCTCGATATATCCCGAGATAGGTCAAGTTATCATCGACACGATGTACAAGTGGATGACGAGTTTACCCCGGGTCATGCAAGCCAACGACGAGCGAGCAAAGCAAGATGCTTTGCTCCGGATATCGAAAGCTCGCAAGCTGTCGATGTCCCTGGCGATTGACTCGCAGATCCTGAATACGACTTTCATGGATTCCCTTAAAGACAGTCTTATGATACTGTTAGAGCAGTCTCCAGCGAGTCGTATCACTGAGACCTCGATTGACTCCAACGCTGTCACGAGTCTGATACAGTCAAATATGACAGGAGGTGCTGTTGCATTTCCTCCGGTCTTGCTAGATCACGAGGGTCAGAGGGACACCAGAACACATCTGGTCACGGCGTTGAAAGCAATAGGCTCAACAAGCTTCCAGATCAAGATGGCTAGTGAGATGCTCGACAACGCACAGGGCGGGGATGGAAATGCCCGTCTCGCAGCAATGTGGCTCTCCCTGCATCTCCTCAAAGCAGCAGATTCAAGTTCTTCGGAACTCGTCCCTTTCCTTAACGCTGAACTAACTTCAGCCGATAATATCCTCGAGGTAAAGCGAGATCTCTACTCATTTGCCGTCTCGCTACTCTCCGACTCCGAAGACCCATCGATCGACTGGAGACTGCAAGCAATGTCCCTCGAAGTAGTCGCCTTCACAGCCCAAAGCCTAGGACCACTTTTCCGCACCGACCTAGTCGACTCCCTCTACCCCGTCGTTGAGCACCTCGGCTCCCCCAACGCTCGCCTCCGCGAACACGCCATCACCTCCCTAAACACCATATCCCGTGCCTGTTCCTACGCCTCCGCCAGCGACCTAATTGTCTCCAACGTCGACTACATGGTCAACTCCGTGTCCCTAAAACTCAACACCTTCGATATTTCCCCCCAAGCGCCCCAAGTCCTAATAATGATGATCCGGCTCTCCGGAGCACCCCTTCTCCCCTACCTCGACGACGTCGTCGGCTCCATATTTGCCGCCCTGAACAACTTCCACGGCTACCCCCGCCTTGTCGAAATGCTCTTTTCCGTACTAGCAGAAGTAGTCGACGAAGGCGCCAAGTCAGGACAACTCCAGATAACCGACAACAAACCAGCCCCCAACCACAGCAAATCCGCTCCTGAACCACCAAGCATATCCTCCGTCATCTCCCTAATCGAGAAACGCAAACGCACCACCCAGCAGCAACGTCCGAGCTCCCCACCCCAGGACTTCCCAAAGGAACCCTGGAAATCCGCCGCTACGCTCCTCAACGAGTCCTTGCCCGAAAACCCCGAAGACGCAGAAGCACCCCCCGAACCAATGGACATCGACACCCCCGCCCCTCCACCCACGAAAACGTATAAAATTACTGAAACTATTGCGAGGTATACACAACACTACCTCACCTCCGCCTCTCCCACTCTCCGTCTGCGTCTCCTCCACCTCCTCTCCACCTCTAGCACCCTCCTTTCCAGTAACGAAGACACCTTCCTCCCCCTCGTCAACGACATCTGGCCCGTCCTCCTACAACGTCTCTACGACCCCGAAAGCATCGTCGTAATAGCCGCCTGTTCTGCAATTTCCTCTCTCTGTCGCAGTGCTGGGGATTTCATGAGCACGCGCATAAGAACAGAGTGGAACGAGATTATGAAACTAGTGCGGAAGACGAAGGAGAATGCTAAGAAAGAGAAGAGGGGGGGTTTTAGTGAGAAGGTGAAAGTTTGGGATGCGGTGGTGGGGTTGGTGATGGCTGTGGTGGGATATGTGAGGGTGGAGGATGGGATGTTTGATGAGGCGCTGGAGGTTTTGGGGGAGGAGGTGGTGAAGAGAGGGGATGTGAGGAGTGTTTTTGAACAGGTTAATGGGGATGCAGTTTGGTTGCTGATGCAGGTTATGGGTCAGGGGGATTGCGAACCGGCGCCGGTGGTGAAGGGGTGGAGGTTTGTGGATCTTGTGAGTGTTTAGTGCGAGTTCGATGACCAGTTATGTTTTGCCCATATAAGGCACCACCGAGTTCAGAAAGGAACCTAATTGAACACCGAAAAAAAAGGGATTGCGGAAAAAAGTGCGAATCTGAACTGTGGGACTTTTTACCTGAGGTTGCCATATCTCTTACAAGCCAAGGCGGAGGCGCGTGATCGCGATAGAGCATAAGAGATGCTCCGACCACTAAACCACTACGACTCTCAAGACAATGACATGTCGCTTATTTGCCATTACAGTGGAACGACAAAACTCTGCGACTGCGCACCCCCTGCCTGAATCCAGACCTGTGGCAGTAGTCAGCTGTTTATCCAATATTCCAGATCCCCAGTTTTTGAGGAATCTTCTTAAGCTTTGAGAATAGCCTTAATCACTGGGGATATTTTCCTAATTACTGGGGATGTTCCCAAATCATTGCGAATACTCCCAAGCACTATGGATATTGGATATTCCTGATTATTGGAGGGGGGGTCGGATTTTGGTCGCATAACTGTATGAGGCATCCCATGGAGAGCTGGACATCTGTTTTTCAACTGCGAAGTTCTGTACAGAATGGTTTTGGACAGTTGGGTTGCGAATGAGAATCACGTCGGCGCCACCGGATGGCTGCAGAGTTTGAGTGTGCGATAGAGGGGGCATTGAATGCTCAAAGCCAGTCGACGGTCATGCATCAACAATGTCATCACTATTCACATGCACTTGAGATCATTTTTTGAGAGAGTAGGATGCGAGTGGAGAATCAAATTAATTGCAACAGCAGAGTTACTTTCGACGACAACTGATGATATACATCAACAGCAGCCCTCGAAGTGAGAGGAGACCAGAAAGCAAATACTAGAAGCGGAGAGAAACGAAGTCCTTCAAGAGCAATTTGGAGAAGACTGAAAGCAGATCATGCATTAACTCAACTCAACGAGTAAGCAAAACAACCAGCCAAAGCAAAGACGTGCACGCGCAAGGTAACCCCAGACATGTCGTTTCAATAGCGAATCTGTGTGTCGTTCGCTTACTCAGAGTCCTCGTCGTCACTCTCGGCCTCGGCGAGCCAGGTCAAGAATGGTGCAGCGGCCTTGCGCACCTTCTTGCTGGTGGCAATGTCGGTATATTTCTTGCTGGCGCGGCTGCCCCACTTGGTGACGACTTCCTCGCTGACGAGGTCCTCGTTATAGTAGAGCATGAGGATCTTGGCGACTTGGTTGATGATGTCGGGGTTGTCCTTGGAAAGGGTGCCGATCAAGCGCTCGGTACCGCCAAGGAGGTCCTTCTCGTGCTTCTCAGAAGTGTTCATCTAGTATCCTGTCAGCGTGAATTCTTGCGGGAAAGGGAGCAAGTGTTTTACCTTCTTGAGCATAGCAGCGCGCTTGGGGATCTGAGCCAAGATGTTCTCGTTGAAGAGGGTCTGAGCGAGCAAGGCCACAGTGCGGTGCTTGGACTCGATGCCAAGTTCCTTGGCCTTGACGTAGATGTCAATGTCCTCGACATTGTCAATGCCACCCTTCTCTTCAGCAGAGTTCTCGATCCAGCTGCCAAGTTGGTCGTAGACAGTGTTTCCACCGCCTTCGCCATCCTCATCTTCGTCATCACCCAAGACAAGCTTCTGCTTCAGATCGTCGGGAAGCTGCTGCTGACGAGCCTTGACGGCCTCAGCAGACATGTCGATCTTCCATTCGTCTTCTTTAGGCTCAGCGGCATCGATTTCGTCGGCCTCACTTCTGATACGACGGGTGAATTCGTCATCGCTGCCAGCCTCGAGAGCTACATCTTCAGCCTCGCCGGATCCATTGTCGGAGTTGCTGTCACCTGGGCTTTCCTTGCCATTGCCATTGCCATTCTCCTCAGTGCTGCCATTCTGCTTGGCCTTGCGAGCAGCCTTCCTGTCGGCCTTGTCTTTCTTGCCCTTCTTCGGCTGGTTCTTGATGATGAAGCCGCTGAGCTTGAGGCGGGGGTCGACCTCGGAGCGTTGTCCGCAGGCCTTGCAGTCAAGAAGGATACGACCGTCCTTGATGTGGACATCGGTCTCGGGGTTCTTGCACTTCTTGCAAAGCACGAAGCGCGAGATAAAGCCATCCAGGTAGTCCTGGAGCTTGGAGGCCTCGTGGGCACCATTGATAATCCAGCGATCATCAGCTGGGTTCGTGTTGGTCTGAGCACCCAATTCGAAGCCGAAGTACTTGATGACATAGGCACCAGGGCGGGCGAGCGACTGGGCGACGCTGCTGAGGTTGACAATGACGGTTTTGATACCGTTGCCCTTGCCCTCGATCTTGGACTGCAGGCGCTCCATCTTGTAGCGGTAGAAGGGGTCGCTGACATCGCGGCGGATGTTGACGGTAGCCATGGCTGCTGAGCTTTCGGGAAGCGAGTAATGAAGCTTGTAATATGGATCGTGGAGTTACTGTGACGGGTAGAAAAGCCGACACAGGGACATGCGACGAATGGATGTGGCGGGGCGTAGGTTCGTGGTAGGAGAGTTCGAGGACGACTTCTGAAGCAAGGTAGGACCTCTTTAACTGGACATGTGGAGACGCGGTTGACGGAGGGTAATCATTGACGATTATCCGTTGGAACTGAAGTAGGGACTACAAGGCTTTCGCGGTATGCGAAATGGTTGCAGCTCGAGAGGCGGCTGGTGTCTGAGGTCGTTGGCCTTGGGTGTGAGATACATAAACGCTTTCCGCGGTATGTGACTTGACCGACTGTCGGCGTTGTGATATTCGGGTTCCTGGCGGAATTAGAGGCTCTCGTGGTCGAGCCCGGACTCAGAGCGCAGTTGTGTAGGGTGTAGTAGTTGGCAAAGCGATGCGGTGGCGGAGCGTAGGTGCTGCGAGGCTCTCGAACTGCGAGCAGAGTGCTGATTGATGTAGATGCGCTGGTGTTTGTCTCGGTTCGGAACAAGCGGCCGGATTGTTTACAGGTGTCGTGGACAGAGTCGTAGTGGCGGTGGAGGGAGACGGTGATGGCGGAGGGAAGACGCTGGAGGAAGGAAGCGACTGGAGCGGACGGCGTTGCGCAAAGAAATAAAGAAAAATGCACGGCCTGCACTCGCCTATTGGCGCGCCCCACCCACCGGGCACGTGCGGCTGAGACTAGGGATTCAGGCTGCGACAACCGCCTCGACGCGCTTATTCAGAGTCCTGCTTGCTCTGCCAGACATATGATGCTTTTGCTAAGCTTCTTGACGACTGGTGTGTAAGAGATGCTTCTGTTTGTCCAAAGCTAGAAAGATCTAGTCTTTCCGCTTTCCGTCGTTCCTTTTCTTTGCGCTTCAAGATCTGTTCCAGCCGTTCCTCCCTGCAAGTCTTTGTCCCGGTCGGACTCGAGAGGGCCACAGAGTAGTGCGAGAGTCAGCGCCTCGCCCAACTCGTCACATAATGCCTTCCGACTTGAGAACCCCCCCGAAGATCATTCACCATGACGACGGCCGCTCTCGCTGACACCAAGATGCCAAACCTCTTGTTCACCAGCTGCCGTTGCCGTCCCATACCTCACAACACTCATCATTGTCATCCAAATCTTCAAATCAGAAGGTGGAGAGTCCAAATGAAAATCAGAAAAAACGCAAATCGGATTCTATGGGGGGCTAGAGCTGTAGGCCCAATCACCCGAGTTATTACCCATTAGAGGCTATCTAAGTTATCAGGGGCAAGTCAATGAACACTAGAAGTTAAGCAACCAAGCAATTGGGAAGCGCACCAGTCATCAAACAGTCCACTCTTTTGCAGAACGATGAATCAGGGTACAGTACCCATAGGGACTTGAGGAGTACCATGTTACTAATATGCGACCAACGAGGTGAGACTATGAACTCATGACCCATCACTCCAGGTTGACTCCGGTTATTCTCCTTCGCCTGTAAGTTCTTCAACTTCTTGAACATCAGATTTGCTTCCCAAAGTACACACTACACACTACACTCCCACCGTCCATCGCCGCATCTCAGGCCGACCCAAACGTCCAGTCCGCGAGGCCGTTTTACAACCAATATCCTTCTTCCACTCCCCACATCCAAAACCTACACCTACAGCCCCAAACTCCCACACCTTCTCAAAGCCACATCCAACAGCTCCTCACCGCATCCAGAACCATCCAAAACGAACCCAATTTGCCCCCACAACCCCAGAAAGCAACAATCTTACTAAGGGTAGTCTCCCTCCTCCTCGTGGAAGCATCGGAATGAGCATCAAAACAAAAAGTCATTCAGACTCAGTCGCCTCATACATCCTGTCGGCAACATCCAGAGCTGTGTCGATTTCTAGGGACGGGGGTGCTCGAGGTTATCGACAGAGATGTCAGCGGCGCGAGAAGAATTTCCTACCGCCTTTGCTAATAACTGTCGAATTCAAAGCACCGCCCCCAAGCATATCTCTCATCCCCAGACTCAGTAAAAGCTCTCGATGATTATAGCAAGAGTTAGGCGATGAAATCGCAGCGTTATCTTTTGTTGCATATCGGAGGATCCTCCCCCTCTTGCCCCTGGACTACCTTTGTCCAAGGTACTAATTTTTGGCGTTGCGAGCTCAAATCAGATCCGGTTGACATGATTTGAAATGCGTTAGATAGCCCTTTGATTTGACTTTCCGCTAGTATATAGTTCGTGTAAGGAGATCTTGAGCTCCCAGGAAAATGCACGAGGATGAATATTTGACTGTCAAAAAACATGCCCAGGGGCTCTCCATAGACCTACGCACGCCCGACTGCCTTCACATCTTGCTCAACAGCGCCTCCAACGACGCCGTGGTCCCAGCACTCGTCTCCTTAACCAGCCCCGCAATAGCCTTGAACCTATTCAGTCACACCATGTTAGCGCTGAATCATCCATTTTATCCCCTTCCATTTTATCCCCCTTCCTTCCCCCCTCTCACCCCCCAACTCAAAACCCAAACCCAGAAAAACAAAACAGAAAATCAACTCACTCGGCAATCCCAGCATCACCCATAACCTCATAGATCCAACTCTCGCTCGTCGTCACCACCGCCCCAGCACACCTCAATCTATCTAAAGCAACGGGTATTTCTTCTTTGTTGCAGCTACTTACTCCGTCGGCTAGGATGTATACGGTGTGGCCGTGCGAGAGTAGGTCGAGGGCGGTTTGCGTGATGCAGATGTGGGATTCGATGCCGACGAGGGCGATGGAGGAGGGCTGGGTGGTGGGGAGGAATTTCTGGATTTGTGGCTGATGGGGGTTGTTAGAGCAAGGGTGCTTGGCTTTGGGATGGGAATGGAGGGGAGTGAGTGATACGTTGAAGTGGGAGAAGGAGATGGAATAAGTGGGAGGGGAAATGTGATGATGGGGAGAAGGAAAATGGGGACGCACCAACCACATGCTGAATTTCGTCTTGTCGATATGCGCCATGGCATTTTCAAGATTCAATTCAGAGCATGTCTCACCCAATCTGGCGCGGTTCTGGGTCGTTGCGAAGATGGGGATATCCAGAATCTCGGCAGCGCGGATCATCTTCTGCGTGGTAGCAATGCTGGGATATTCCTTAGTTCTGGCAATTTTACCGACTGCTTATCAGAAGAATAATAGACCGGGGGGTTTGAGTCTTTCATAGATGGATGGGGACGGAGTGAGAATTCGTACACTTTGTCGTAGTTCCAGATCGCTTTGCGGAATTTCTCTTGGATGTCGCAGACGCTGAGGATGTGTTAGTCTTTTTGGATGGAACGCGTGGTGGAAATTTTAGAAGCGACGATGCTGGGGGAGGTGAGGAGCGAGTACAAAAGAGCTGGTCTGTCTATTGTCGAAAGCTGATCAGCTGTTTTGTCACATGTACGAAGCGGCACACGAGAGAGGTAGCTTCCACGACTCCACTTACTCATCCTTCTTCCCGAACCTTCGCCCATCTTGACTTGACTTGCTTGACTTTCCCTCCTACTCATTGTAGCCTTGGGAACCTTAGTGGGAACCTTGGGAACCAGCAAAGCAGTATCAAGACGTGTTGTTGAACGAGAGCTGTGTGTTAACTTTTGCTTCATGTTTAGTCTCCATGGTATGCAGCTCTAGTGGGGTATGTTCCGACCCCTCCGCCCAGCCGAGGAACTCCCAGACCTACAACAACTGAAACTACCCTTATTGGAGCTTGACAAGATATTTTTGCAACGACGACGAGGGCTGTTACTATTTACTAAAGGCGATTTTGTACTTCGGGGGGCTATGGATTATTGATCGTCAGTTTGCAAACTGGGAACTAAAATATCGGATGAAGCACCGATCTAGTGATGGTGAAGCTCTTGGGAACCGAGCTCGCCAGCAATCCCCTAAATTCGAGGGATCCAAGCGACAGGCCTGGATACTAAACTAGACCATGACACAAAGGATCTCGTATGATGAATTCATCGCATTGTGTTCCCACAGCATGGGCTATCTGAAAACCACCCAGCCAAACCAGCCAGACAGCTCTATTCCCAGTCGACAGCCTGACGCAAACCAAGCATGCCATTGCTCGTACATAAATAATGTCCGGAGTCAGCTATCATCGACTCCCGTCACCTACTCCCCAGCCGCAGTCGCCGAAGACTTCGCCTTCCCGCCCTGTGAATTCATCCACGCAAACGCAGACGCACTCCCCACCGGATTCGAAGATAGCGATCTCCTCGGCTCCCACTTCAACGCCCCAGCACCACCAGGAGCGCTATCTGCACCCACCGTCCCACTCCTACCCTTACCCTCAACAGCCGAACGCGGTGCAGGCGGTTCGTACGAAGCGCCCGTGCGAGCTCCCGACGACGGCGATCGGCTTGGTCCTGTGGCAAGAAGCTTCGGCTTCAGGACCTTCATGCCTTTTGCGCCGCCTCGAGATGGCTTGTTATAGCTGGAAGATGCACCGGAATCCGCGGGCGTGGTGGAATTGTTTTGGCGCCATGGACCCCAGATGCCGCTGGTTGAGTCGCGGCGATCGGAGGTTTCGGTGGACCCGGTTGTGCTGGCGGCTCGAGAATGAGATGTCTCGCCTGCTTTTCCAGCTGAGGATTCGCGGACTTGGGTTTTTTCGACTCCGTTCGCAGATTCATTGGGCGGGTATTCGCTCGAGGGGGTGCTTCCATTGTTGGAACGTCCTGAAAGTGTGTGGTTTGCCTCGGTAGGGGAGGTTTCTGAGGAAGACTTCTGCGCTGGAGTGCTAGAGGCCTTTGTATGCTCAGCAGCAGCAGTGTCTTTTAGTGCACCTTTAGTATCGCGGCTATCAGACCTGCCAATAATGGCTCGCTGGTCCGTCGGGGTGAATGGCACAGCAGTGGCCTTGAGCTCCGGGACCTGGTTGGTGATGCAGAGGTTCCTGAACATGCTGTCATCCTCTGGTCGGACGAAAGGAATAGACAGCTTGGTTCGGTGATCATCGCCATAGATCGTCATGATATTTTGGGATAATAACAAATCTGCATTGTGAAGTCTCAGCACATCGCTGCCCATGAAGATCCGGATGGCTTTTCGCCGGTCTTGGCTTGACCGTTGTGACGCTCCCGTAACTTCGAAAGTCCATGTCAGAGACGGAACTTGCGGAGCTGGACTGTTGGGCCTTGATGTAGGGTTTGTAACGGCAGCTTCAGGAAGATAGACCGGGAGGCGAATCTCACTGCGACCATGAGGAGTCTTCTGGATATGATCAAGGAGGCCGAGTTCCTTGACCAACTGGTACTCTACAAGCGATTTGTAGGAACCCGGACAGACAACAGCAAAGATAAGAGAATTGTGGGAAAAGTCGTTGGATAGCCAGCAGCGGATAATGGAGGGAGCAGGTCCTAGAATATACAATCCTGGTGGAGGCGCCGGCACATCTTGTAAGATATCGTCTTCGTGCGGCCCAATGTGAAAGTTTGTATCCAGACCTAGGCTGCTAGCGCGACCAGAATGAATTGAATGGCCTGCAGAACTGTGCCTACCATCGGATCTGTGCGACTGAGCTCGTTCTGTCATGGGATGGCCCCCAAATCCACTATTTGGCCTCACAGGCCCGAATTCTCCGGAATTCCTTGACGCTTGAGCCCAACCACCACCTTGGCTTGCACTGACATCAAATCGTACGCTGTTGGCACGAGAAGCTCCTCGACGTACAGGCTCCTCGTCGGACTCTAATTGCAGGTTTCCCAGTATATTATGGCCATGTTCGTCGTCGAAGTCATTGAACATATCGGTCGCCGTGTTCGGAACAGGACCTGCACAATTTAATAAACTGATTACCGTTCATCATGGCAGAAATGCTTACCTGTCTGAGGAGTACCACTCAGTACGCTGGGGAACGGGGAGTTCCAAACGGACTTCAGAGCGGCATCATCTGCTTGGCGTTTCTCTAGACGAGTTAAGCGATCGGAGTGATGAATCTGCACATTCTGGACGTGTTTCAAGTCCATCTGGATGTGATACAGGTCTTCTCGGGTTGCCGGAAAGTGCAGATCCATCCCCACCGTCTGTCGCTTTATTTCCGTCTAAATTGTCCAGGGAGGATGGGCAGGAAGCAAGGTCCAACAAGACTGATCCCTAGTTCTATGGCAAAGCGTGTGAGCGTCTGCCTGGACTGTCGGGAGAGGAAAAGGATTTCGTCTAGTCGAGGCTATTGCTGGGTATGCTTCCTCGAATGGAGAGATTTTCCACGGTTCTTCCTCGTCCGAACAGTCCGGGCGGCCCTTCTGTAAAGCTATTGACCTGAAATAGCGCCTGTCCACCTCCCCCGCCACATCTAGAGGCACTCCTGGGGAGGGTGACTCCAACAGGTTATACGAACACGGAGATGCAATGGCAGATGTATTGGCTGTGCAAGTGTTTTCTGGGAAAGCGGAAAGGTAGGAGGGTTCGCTCTGCGCAACGAGTTCGAACGAGAGGAGAGCGGGTGACACGGCAAGGAATGAAGATCTGGCGACTTGGTTTAGGAGGAAGAGCCGGACTGCGGAGGTGTAGGTGGGGAGGTTTTCCGGAAGTGAGAAGAGCAGAGGAGTGCTTCGCGATGGGATGGAATCAAGCGGAAGTATTTATCGGTCTAAGAGACCAAAGCGACTAAGGATATGAAGCGGTTCGGAGGTTGGAATGAACGAGAGGATACGCGGTCTGCGGTTCGGAGGGAGCTGTCAATAGGCACTTCGGCTCTAGAGTAGGTTCGATCTGGGAACTAAGATTCAGAATACGGATCGATCTTGCAGCTTCGTTGTTTGGCAGAGAGAATGATTGAGTTGGCGGAGGTGAGTATTTGGAGATGTTAGCAGGCTGAGGTCGCAACGGCCTCTCGCTAGTTCCAGATTATGGGTATCGATTAGACGCGGGCAGGGATGGTCCTTGCAGCTGAGAGGCTTGTGGCAAGCCAAGCCTGCAGAAACTCAAACACCCGAACAACCTCCAAACATCACAAACCGCCATGACAAAACATTCTTCGCCTCAGTTTATGTACAGCAAGAAGAGATCTTTGTTTGTCCCGATCATACCTAGTACGAAACATCGTAAGGATAGTATATCCTCTTTACTACTCTGAGTGTCCCATTTGTCTGTGTTTCTTTCAATGTCATTATTGCAATACCCAGATGTCTTGGATTCTGTTGCCGTTTAACTTCTAAAGCGAGCCAAGTTCAAAGTTGACGAGGCTGGAGATGAGATTGAAGATTCCATGTGATAGTACCTGAGCAGCTTACCAAATTGATGCTTGCTTATGCAGCCTCAGTCTTTAGTCGTACCTGCTTTTGGGTATCTCGTGGTGGACTTTCTTCTGGTCCGCACCAGAGTCAGAGTCAAATTTGCACGTAGAAGAAATTCCACCATGAGGGTATGTTCGGTCCTTGACAAGGCGACAAAATGGAGGCAGACTGGAGTAGATGAGAGAAGCTGTCATTATATTCCTGCAGGTTTGCTGTCTAGGGGATGAATAGTATGTGCTGGATGGAGGAGTCATTGCCCCTTAAAAGGACATTCGATCCATCACTGGCTCTTGGGTGCTTCTGTCCACCTGGGAAAGTACAAAGGCCCAGAATCCAGACCCTCGTTCGGCCACTTCGTTCGAATCGCCTCCATAACCTCTTTGAAAAAGATCTCGTATGCCTTTCCACTGAAGTGAAGTCCGTCTGGCAAGAGATCTGCTAGCGCTTGGCAGCTGCCAGTCTCCTTCGAACCCAGCAACCCGTCAGCTGGTTTGTAGCCTGGCGTGGATTTGATGGCTTCGCTCATGATGGCATTCCAGAGATCCACGACCACGAGATCCTCGGTCCAGGCTGCCTCGGTCTCGGCCATATTTCCCCCAATTATTCTGCAGCCCTCGGCGTAAGCCTTTGTTACTGCAGCTTCTCTCAGAACCTCACCCGGTTTCCCTCCTAGCTTCGAAGCTTCACAGCGGATCTCGTCGATAGGCGGGGGCGTCACGAGGATGATCTTGGGCTTGTGGGCAGTGATGGACGGGTGGCGTATGATACGGCAAATATTTTCAACATACTCCTTCCTGGGCACATGTTGCTTGGTTGAGGCGGTGGGAAGACATGCGTCATTGGCACCAAACAGGATGAGCTGTGTGCTTATCAGCCAGATGCAAATGGAAGGGAACGGTGCCGCGATTGGGCTGTGTCTTTGCATACCAGGAACTTGATACGACCTTGCGAGGGCGGTGGGATAATTCGGTCAATACTTGTCAAGGCCTGGTTGCTATTGTAACCTCCAATACCTCGATTGACAACATCTAGCCTGCACCTGCATACTGTTTTACATTAGCTGTGATATCTACAAGCTCGACTGAAGATAATGAGACAGACCTGTATGCAAGGCAGCCGTGAAGCAGTACCCGTCTGAAAGCTGGCCAGCTCGCTCAGCAATCGAGTCTCCAAAGAGCAGAAAACGTGGATAAGGCTCTTCGACTTTATCAACCTCCATTATGCCGGAGTCAGAGATGAACGCCAGCTTTCCGCGGCTTGTGGTGACAAGTGAAAGTATTGAGGATGAACAGAGGATTCGAGGAAGCAGTTCTTGTTCTGGTAGTGTGAGATGTTTGTCAGGGGCAGAAGCTTTTATTGCAACAATGGCGAGGAGTTAGCTCCCGGATCACTCAATAGTCAATACTTGTGCCGCAAGTTAGTGTGTCCTAGCGTGGTCTGAAGTTCCCAGTATAGCAGCGGGATTGCTTTTCCGGGTATTCTGTTTTATGGATTCGTTCGAGTGGCCACTTGAATTTTTGAAAAAGATTGATTAAATAATATTAAACCCATATGCGGGAATATTAATCACTTTCTAAATAGCCTTAGGCATCCTCTCGCACTCGCAAATACTATTAAGTGGCCAGTTCAATGGATTCTCACCCTGTGCCCTCTTATTGGCATCAGAATCGTGTTAGGACACACTAATTTACAGCACAGGTACCAATTGGACGAGAACTCGACCAATGGATGTATTCTCACAGCAGCATGATCAAGCATTTCAGCAACTAAAGTAAGTTCACCTTGAGAAGCATCGACCACTCCACACTCATGTCGAGGTCGTTCCTCCCCCCACATCAGCGATAAGCCCGACACGAGAGCGGATAAGCAAAAAGTCTGCGGGGGGAAGCTTCCGAGAAAATTCGTCTCCTCGAGTCAACCCAACCCCATACAGCTCTACAAAGTCCAGATCAATCACTACCTGTCCCAATACCACACCATATACCCTCAAACGAAACTGCAACCATGGCTTCAGCGACTCGTCCAACCGTCTCCGAAGAAGAGATCGACGACCTCCTCTACTTCGCCCGCGCCGGCGAAACCACCGACTTCACCACCTTCCTCGACGAACTTTGCGCCCGCGAGAACTGCTCAAAAGCTGATTTGTTGGCCGTGGTGAAGGATGAGACCACAGGAAATGGGCCGCTGCATATGGGAAGTGCCAATGGCCATGTTGGTATGCTTTCTAAAGCTTTTTCAAAGCTTCTTCCGTGACTGACGAAGGCGTTCTTAGAAATCATAACTGCCATCCTCAAAGCCTTGAACCTGTTACCTCTCACAAATACCACAGATGAAAACGGCGCAAATGCAAACTCGTCGGATCCGGATGATGCGTTGAGGCTGATTAACGCACCGAATCTAGCGGGCAACACGCCGCTGCACTATGCGGCGATTAATGGCCATCTGGAAGCTGTGAAGAAGTTGATGGATGCGGGTGTGGATGTGACGGTCAAGAACAGGGCAGGCCATGATGCCATCTATGAGGCTGAGGTGGCGGGAAAGACGGAGGTTGTGGAGTGGGTGTTGAGTGAGGGAGAGGGCATTGATGATGTTACTGGTGGTGCAGAAGAGGGTAACGCCGAAAGTGCGGACGTTGACGATGCGGAGGGCGCAGAGACGGGAGATGGAGAGGGCAAGCTTGACGATGCGGAGAGTAAGATGGAGGAGTTGAAGCTGGAGGGTGAGGAGAAGAAGTGACGAGGTTCACGAGAATCAGAAGATGCAAACGAAGAACCCGTGGAGGCAGAGGACTGGTGATGCTGGGTGGTCTGACCGAGTCCGGGGGATACTGGACCATGGTACCAGGCGGCTACGAGCCGATCGCGCTTCCACTATTGGAAAAAGCTTAAACCCATGCCAAGCAGCAGACAATCTATCATGTGAGTACTGCCAGTCGAGCGATGGATACCATGCATCTAACCAACCACAGAGCATTCCATACACAACTGAAGTACTGGAGGAATCGTACTTCTTCAGCTTTGCCATGAATGCAAGTTACAATTGCCACATCCACCTTTCAAGTCCTACTCGAAACTCCTTCCCCATGCTCAGCATCTTGCACGAAATCCTTGAAATCCCCCTTTCACCACAACCAAGACTTCTTGGTACTCTTCGGATCCCGTCGCATAAGTGTCACAGTCTCTACCATTCTCTCTTCCATCTTTTTCCATTCCTCGCTCTTTTCCTCTTCGGGGACGTCCGGCTTGATCAAGAATTCCTTGACGATCTGAAAATCATTCGCGAGGTACAGTGGAACGCCCAGGGGCGTGGCATCGACGTAGCAAGGAAGTCCGAGCCTGTCTGCGGTGTCTGTTCCCCATTTCATGAGTAGATTTGCGGCGCCGCGACGGCGATGATCAGGGTGGGTGAAGATGATAGTTAGTCCTAATGGTCGCCTCTTCTTGTCAGCAAATCGAGTTCACGAGAGCATGGTCAACTCGGAGTTATACAAGCATGTGAGTGACCTGCTTGTTTGCTGGGGCTGACACTTACGGACGTGCGGTGGCCTGTTCAGTCTCATCTCAGCCGTTTTCTCCAACCACATTTTCGCAAACTTCCTCTTTTCGCCCTCTCCCCACCAGTACGGGTCAATCTGCGCTGGATTCGTTGGGGGAGTTTCCTCAAAAGTATGCCATTGAGCGGCAGCTACAATCTTGTCGTCCAGATCGGTATCAATGACCTTGAACCATCTGCTTTTGGGGTCGACTATTAAAGGTATCAGCACTCTCGACTTCTTGAGGTAATGGAAGTCTCGACTCCTTTAGCAGGGAGGGAAGGATCACGGTATGGAGGGAACGTTACTTGAGTGGATGAACCACATCCGAGTCAACATGCCTCGATAGGCATCTTCCCAGGCAGTCGGGCCATGTCCAAATACCGGCATGAAAATCTCTCCAGAGGGGCTGTCATCGAAGGCGATTCCACACACACGAACGATTTCGGGGAAGTCAGCTACGCTCTTTACTTCGTGAATCTCGAGAGGCATGGTGATTGCTTGGCAGTGCTATGATTGGCAGAGTGGACGATGTCGAGAGAGCTGAGGCGAATTCTATAATTGTTCACTTGCCTCTCGGATCGCCGCATGTTCTGGATAGCTATGTGGAGTGGCGATGCTTCGCCGTTATGTTGAAGAAGATTCGAAATCATCGTCCGTTATCCGGAGACAGCTGTTGGTTTGCATGGGTTGGTTCAGTTGGTGGGGACCGGCGAAAGTGTTACTATATCCTACCCTGGTAATCATCTGCATGCATCACGGCGAGGTCATGGCGCAAGGCCGATTATGTGCGGGCGCTTAGGCAAGGGCAGCAACACAACATTGAACCGACTGGCTTGAGTGGATTAGAACCCTTATACAGCAGTAGCTGGGGGTCTGGTCCAATATCTTACCAGCGAATAACAGTAGGTCACGCCGTTTCCAAGAACGGCAAGTCATCTGTGATCTATCTGATTCTGCAGGCGGTAGCAACAGGTAGCAAAGGTTGATCTTTTTGTTATTCATTGGGTGCCTTGGTCTCTGTTACCAGGCACCACGATATCGTGACGCCTTCCTTGATCTTTATATGCGGGGGTGTCTTCGCTTCTCTCTTCTACTCAACAGCTGCCAGGTCCATCCTCAGTCATCGATTACAGCCTAGGTACCTTCTGCACCCGAATATATCGAAGTACAGCATCATTGCTGAGACCGTTCGAGGAGTTAGACTCGGTATCGCAACTAGTCTTGCGGACTCGCCATGCGTCTCAACTATCTCATTACGCCTTATGGCCCCACGGCACCATCCAGCCTCATTGGTGTTAGCACTGCGCTTCCGGCCTTATGTCTGATAGCTGTTGCACTTCGGTTCAATGTCCGCCGTATTCAGAATGCGGAATTGAAGCTAGATGACTGGATCATGCTCCCTGCCTTGGCTTTTGTTATTGGGATGGGGATATGCGGTGTACTAGGTTGGTCCCAAACCCTGAATATTTGATCTCGAGACTATCACTCATAGGCTTCTTATCTTAGGAGTCGAGAACAGCGTATGGGGATATAATACTCCTTCAGACCCTACAACAAGCAATACAGAGTTTGAAGGCAAGGTGGGTTAATCTTGATATCCACGAAAGCGGAACATTCTTGGCTGCATTGACTAATTAACGTGTCTAGCTTCTCGAAGCATTTCAATATATCCAGATTCTGGCATTAGGTCTCACCAAAATCGGTGCCCTTGCGTTCTTCCGTCGTATCTTCTCTCAGAAACATCTATAATCATCTGCCAATATCGTGTTCAGCATCACAATGGCTCTGGTAATCCTTTGGATGATTGCCATGATTCTCATGAATTCACTGCAATGCGGTACACATATTGAAGCATTGTGGGATGGCACAGACGACTTTCTCCTGTATTGTTCAATGGTGCCGCCGTTTCTTCAAGGCTTCGCTATATCAAGTCTTCTACTTGATGTCTGGATCATTCTGCTGCCTTTGCTGAATGTAAGTAAACGTTCGTCTAGACCTTTGGCTGTGCTCATGGTTGCAAACTGCAAGGAAAGTTATTAATGCTATATATTCAGATCTACGAGTTGCATACGACATCAGCACGGAAGCTAGCAATTGCAGGGGTTTTTCTGTTGACAGGAGTGTAAATATTCTTCTTGTCCCCAAAGATTGATGCTTGGGTACTTATCTACCATTGGTAGTGGTCTAGCAGCATCCATTGGTCGTGTCGTCACCGTCGTTGCAACGACATTGAGTAAGTGTTCACCAGCCTGCGGTACTACAAAGACTAAGCTTCGAAATACAGTTATCTACGATTACAACTACGATTGCCGCCGTAAGTCGCACATTATCAAAATCATGAGCTGTGAGCTGACAGCTGTGATAGTCGAAGACGCCCTTTCCATCTTTTGGTCCAACATCGAGGCTAGCATGTGCTTGCTTGCTGTCAACTTGCCTTCCCTATGGGCATATGTGAACAAGGTCTCACCCAAAGACCTAGTAGCCAGTATTCGGAGCCGTATCTCCTTGGCGTCTCTTCGCTCCGACAATAGTCACCACTCTGGAAGCGGTGAACCGGAGTCTTCTTCGCAGTTGGGGCTCGGAAAATTACCCAATAATGAGCAGCCTAATGCACATGACTTGGAGGCGCAGAAGGTTCCCCGCCAGCCACAAGAAGAAACCGTGTAGAGCACAAGGGTTGGGTCTATCGGGAACTGGATCTCATCAAGATACAGTCTTCCTTGTTCGCAACTTCATCCTCCTTCTGGGAAGATTCTGATTCTGACCCCAACAAGCCTGATATCCACTCATCCTCAGAACGTTCCTAGCCGTCGCCAAAAGCCTGCAGCAAAGACGACGCGCAAGCAACCAATCTCAAACATGGAACTCAAAGTTTACTCGGCGATTGAAAGCCGCATGCTTCACTGATAGATCAGCATATTGCTCAAGTTCTAGTGTTACAGATTCTGCAAAGCGAAAACTTACGGGCATGAACATCATACCCACCACCCAGAACAATGCCCAGTAAATGACTAATGCAGTAAGGAGGTCCATCGAGGGATCGGTGGGTGTGTTAAGGTCTTCCATGCTTGCGGTTTGACGGATCTGTATGCTTGTTAGCAAATTGCTGTTCTGGTTTGCTTGGTGTTATGTTTGAACTTACTGGTTGGTTTGCTTGACTCTTCTGGGGAGGTTTGGTTCAAGGGGTTTTATGTGACTTTTGATTGACAGTGGAGAGGAACAGATCATGGTTCGTTTATGCTTACATTTATATTGCCGTGATATCGGCCCAGCGATGATGGTCGCTAAGGTTCACTTGTTCCGTCCGAGGAAACAGGCATGAAAACGACGTTGAGTGGAATAAGTAACAGAGACGATAGACCCTGTGATGCGGTACCTACGACGCTGGCGGTATATAAATCAAAATAAGTGACAGGGTATTATACAACAAAAAAAGGACTGTCGGCACAATGGTAGCGCACCTAACTGTGGTAAAACCCATGACATTGTTATCCATGGGGGTAGTTTCTACATCACATAGTTAGGAGGATGTTGGTTCGAATCCGACACAGCCCATTATTTTTGGGTTTACTATCTGACATTAATAGTTTTATTCAGTTAATTCTTTTGTTTTGTGGGTGGGTGAGTAAGGGGTGAGAGTAAGGGGTGAGAGTAAGGGGTGAGTCAGGGGGGTGGGGGGATGTGTCATGCTCAACCATGGTTGACAATACTGAAATAGGAAAAGGAGAGGTTGGAACACGGGACACTCCATTCGTTCCCGATCCCACTTGTATAGGAGACACTTTTTCAACGTATTGTCGGCAATTTGTTTCGCAGAGCCTGCTTACTTTTGTGTGCTTCCACGACTCCTTTTCGATCTTCTCCCGCTCCTCCTGCCAGTATAGATCTATGCAGGAACTCCCAGTAGAAGCATGACACTGCATAGGTATCTACTATCTAGGCCCGTACACTGGACCTATCGCTGCAGTTGGGAAATTCACAATCATTGGAGTTCTTTCAATCACTTAGAACGTTCCCAATCTTTTGGGATATTCCTTGTAACTGGGGGAATTTCCAACCACTTGGGGCTTGCCAATTACTTGGGGTATTGCCAATCACTTGAATTCCAGGAACTCTCCTAATCACTTGGAAACTTCCTAGTCATTGGAGTCGAAATTTGGGAGCAGAGAGCCGTCCGTGAGGGTTTGAAATTTTAATGATGGATATAATTTTCAGAGCTTTAGAGAGTCTCGAGACATTCTCGGGTTTGCGATGAGACGAGTCTAGCCATGCCTGGCCAGGCCTTATTGAGCAAGTTCACAATCACTGACATACAACAACAGAGAATGTAGCCCTTCGCACAAATCGAAATCATCTTTTGATTCCCGGTCATTAAAAGCGATGCTGTGCCAGCCATCTATCATAGCGCGCCTTTCCCCCAGAGCCCCGTAAGGATGATCTCACTCTAGATGCCCCTTTGTCCCATGCGCCCAAAATACCCCTTAGCCCAAACCCCAGTTCAAACTCCAAAGCCCATGCAGGTAATTAGGTAAAACACACTGCTTACTGTCCCAGCTTCCTCTTCTGCTGGTCCCTCTGCAGCTTCTTAAAGAACGGATTACTGGGCTTCTGGTTCTTCTTCAGCTCTTTATTCTTGCTCTTGTTCTGCTCAATGTACGCCATATCCTGACCACCGCTCAGCTCGCTCAGCGTACCCGCCGTTCTCCTAGCAAAAGGCTTCTTCTTGCCTCCATTGCGCCCGGCACCTGGCACGCTGAACAGGTCGTCGGCGATCTTTTCTTCGTCGAAGGAGCCTTCGTTCTGGATCATTACGTTTTGGAGGAGCTCGCGGCGTTCAGCTGCGGTGGAGAAGGCAAGACCGGGGAGCTGCTCCATGCCTTGGAGGTGCGTGATCACTTTGAAGGCGTAGCCTTGGTCAACTAGGAATGCTTGGCGTTTGGATGAGTAGTACATCTCCTGGGTGTCCTTTGAGACGAGCGAGTAGAAGAAGGCGTTGAAACCCTCGTCGTTTCTGCGTTTGGCTCGGAGGATACGACCTAGACGTTGAGCTTCTTGACGTCGAGAACCGTAGTGAGAAGAGATTTGGATCAGACATGTTGCTTCTGGAAGATCGAGTGATGTGTCACCAATCTTCGACAGGAACAAAGTGTTGATGTTCTCGTTGTGCTGGAAGTTCTCGAGAATTCGAAGTCGCTCTTGCTGGGGAGTCTCTCCGTAGATGAACGCTTTGCCCAGCTTCTGCGCATACATCTTCAACGCATAGACGTTATCCGAGAAGACAATGATTTTGTCGCCGCGCTTCTCATGGTAGTCAATCAAGAACTGACAGGCTTGGAACTTTCGGGGGTTCATGATGAATAGCAGTCCACGCTTTCGACTCGTTTCTCGTAGGTACTCGGAGTAAAATTCAGTAGTCATAGGACACCACACCTCTGCGCATTGGACCTTGGCGATATGTCCCTGTTCTGCTAACTCCATCCAGTTGGCCTCGTAGAGCTTGGGGCCAATCAAGAAGTTGAGATCCTCAATCTTGTCGTCCTCACGGAGCAAAGTGGCAGTAAGGCCGAGTTTGGCATGCGTCTTGATTGAGGAAGTCACCTTTCTGAAGATCTGTGCAGGTACGACATGGACTTCGTCGAGAATCATGAGACCCCATTCTCGACCTGTAAGGAAATCCATCATCTTTGCGGCATCGTGAGATCGCTGGCGAGTCTGAGTAACCATGGAATATGTGGAAACGATGATACCGGTATTACGAGTGAACCTCTCCTTGTGGTCGGAGGTGAAGACAGCAATATCGTTTGGATTGATGTTCGACCACTTCAAGAACTCCTGACGCCACTGGACGACGGACATGGAACTAGTGCAAAGCACAATGACTCCCTTCTTGATCGTGCAAGCAGCTGTAATGCCCACCAATGTTTTGCCAGCGCCGCAAGGAAGCACAATGATACCGCTCTTGGCTCTTCCGTTACCAAACATCTTACTCAAGCTTTTCTCTTGGTAGCTTCTGATCTGGGCACTGGGCTTCAGATCGATTTCGAGATTGGCATTTGCGTTGTCATTGCGGAAGTCGTACTCCTCGAGCACTGGGTAGGTAAGGGTGAGACATCGTTTCTGCACCGTCTGGACGTCGACATCAGCAATCTGAAAGGCGTGAACTGCATTGGAGCCATCATCGTCGTCATCATCTTCGTTCAGTGCTGCAGTGATCTCCTCTTGGTTCGGCTCATCACTCTCATTCTGAGGCCGATTCTCTGTCGCCGCCGCTTGCTGTACACCCGCAGCATTCTTGGTTCCGGGAATCACTAGACCACCCATTTTTGGGGCTGAAGTGGTTGTAATTTCTCCCGCACCCGAGTCTTGTATGCGACATGGACCGATGATCGGATCCTGAAGCAGAGTCTGCAATACAGCTGGATCTGGACTCTCGACGAAATACTTCGTATCCTTCAACACCAGCTTGACCCTACCGTAACTCTGTGTGCAGTCCTCGATGAACTTACGGGGTCCAGGAGGCAGTGGCGTCTTGGATAATCGCTCCAACGTCTGCATGATATCCTTCGGGTCGAGTCCTACGGAGACCGCTGCATACAGGCTGTGTGCCGTGAGCTGGTACTCGTGAAGGAAACTCGGCCGCGACACCGGCTCAGCAATGGTTGTGAGGAAGTCCTGGGCCTTGGACGCCAGAGGCGAGAAGCTCTCCAAGATGATTTTGCCCTTGTTGGGATCGATCCATAGCGGTCGATTGTTCGCATCGGGTTTGAGGGCGAGGTAGGAATAGTCCGCGGAGTAGGACTTATTTTCCTTGTCAGTTCTCCTGAAGTACTGACTGGCCGAGTCCCTGTCGCCCATGTGAATCTTCTTCCTCGTGAATGACAACTTGCTCTTCACTCTGCTGATGTCCTCCTGCTCGCCCTCGCTGGCCTCCTCGCCGGAAAAATCATCGCTGCTGCCGATGCTCCTGGGGGTTGCGCCACCGGGCGTCGATGTGTTCGAGCTTCTGCCTGTCTTCGAGGCGCCTTTGGCAGCTGTGAAGGTTAGCAGCCATAGCAAAATGAGAGTAGCAATTGAAGCTCATACTCGATGTAGCTTTCCTCTTGACCGGCATCTTGTAGTTCGGAGAAGCAAACTGTTCGTCCTCAAGAGCTGGTGAGGTTGGATTGGGATTAGAAGCAGATGCGGCTGCCCGAGATAATGATGGTCGAGGCGGCTGGTGGCAGTGCACGGAATAGTGGCGCATGAAATGATGAAAGGCGAGCCGCCACAGGTCCCACTTTTCTACAGCCTCGCTTACAAGGCTGCTATTTCCGAGGACATTAAGTTCAACAATTCACACCTTCACGCGTTGTTTTCCGCTCTCTCCTAAGAAGTCGCCTGCTCAAAGATACCTACGAATTGATATAGATTCCGCAGAGACCAAGGTCCAAAAGATCGTTCAGAACAAGCCCAATATGTGGTATGCGCCGTTGTCATGAGTCTCCTCAGAGCAAGATATCAGTCATGCTAACACTCTTCCTGCTACCCAGCAAACACATCTTGAACGCGCAGGTGAGCTTCAATGTGTGGAAAAAGCTTTGGCGAGATTAGTATTGATGGATGTCATTCTCCAGGTTTCCATCAGGAGTCCCTGCTGTACGTTACATCCCATCCCACGACCTCTCGGTCTCCTTTCTGACATGACCAGGCCGAAAATGGTACGACTGCGCCGAATGCCACGCTGAGAACGAAGACCATCCCATCCTCCAGAAATTCGACATGGTACCTTACCTACTCTTCTCCCTCCCAGTAACGCAAGTCTGATATAGTCATAGACATTCGCTTGCAAGAAATGCAAGAAGTGCTTCCGGAAAGACGCCCAGGAGTTTGAGGATGCCGACGAGTACTGCCCACACTGCGATAACCACTATGTTCTCGAGGCGAAGACACCGAAGCCGATGCTGAAAGTGGAGGGTGAGGATGCGAGGAAGGATAGTAGGATGATCAAGGATGAGAGAATAAGGCAGAAGGAGCTAAGAACTATCTTTGATGTTGAGGAGGCGCCGAATAAGCTGGGTTGAGCGGGGTTTGGGCGGGGGGAGTGGACGGAGAGGCGAATAATAGGGGAGGGCCTCAAGGAAGGCTTGTCGGCATAGCGAGCGAGGGTTGAAACAGGACCAAGGATGGTTACATGGTTTTTCAAGCGCTCATAATACACTCAGAATGCAGGGGACGCCAGTTTTTGGAACGAAGGTCACAATCATGTCTCGTTGGATTCCTCTATCATACAAGCCAGGGAGCTACATGGAATCATGCGCCCAGCTCTCATTTGTCATCAGTGTTCTCCGTCTGTCTCGTCAAGATAGCCGCATTGCCAGTTCCAGGGGTTCTGCCAGTCTTCTTCTTAGCAGCCTCCTCTTGCTTCTCCTGCTCGATGTTCTTGACGTAATTCTCAATGTCCTCCAAGGGGAGCATCTCGAGGGGCTTGCCAGGTGCCATAATGGCAATCTCGATGTTCTTGGCTCCGGTCTGCACAACCTCGAGCAGTGACTTGACTGTGAGCTTGATCGTCTCCTCTCTGTCCATGTCATCCTGGTGATTTCGTTCCAGGAACTCGCGCACCGTCTTGCTCGATCTGCCAATGGCGTTTGCCTTCCTGTTTATTGATCAGCTTCAGCTCGCCACCTAGTTTTCGCAAGGGAGTATTACCATGCAGAGTAGATACCAGAAGGTTCAGTCTGGTATAATCTGGGGGTCTTGTCTTGGTTGTCGAAGCCAACGATCAATGTGCTGATACCAAATGGCCTAACACCTCCACTCTGAGTGTAACGCTGCTGTACTCCTGCGACGTATTTGGTAATGTACTCGATGGTTACCGGGTCCTCGACAGTCAATCGGTGAGACTGTGCTTCTAACCTCGCCTTGTCGACCAAGATTCTGGCATCGGCGTTGAGTCCTGCGAAGGCAAGGCACACGTGTGTGTCGATGAGTCCGATCTTGGAGGGCGTGATTCGGGTATCTTGAAGCTTCATGGCAGATCGCTTCTCACATCCCAGCACAACGACATCTTTGCCCTTCACTCCCACGGCGCAAGTACCTGGAGCATTGATCAGCTTGCTGCAATACAAATAGCTTAGCTGCGTTCCACCAACCTCGTTTGACGGCCTCGAGAGCATATTCGACTTGGAAAACGTGACCGTCGGGACTGCGCAAGTTAGCAGATTGAATTCGGAGGCGCGGATGTCCAAAGTATACCTGAAAACTGGTTCGATGTTAGCTAAGTTCCGTTACGGTTGCCAAGCCAAGGACGCTTACCAGAGAGCGCTCTGTCGTAACCGGAAGCCATCCTGAATTTCTGTCTTGCTGGTGACCGTAGTGTGAACTTGAGGGTATCAGTGGTAAGCTTCGGAAGAGTTGCTGAAAGACGATGTCCAGCGGTTGACGAATTACAGGACGGGGGTTGATAGTGAGTGGTTCAGTCGCGAGGCTCAACTGGAGCTTCGCAACACCGTGCAGCCTGAAGCTAGAGCTCATTGAATACGGGAATCTCGTTTTAGGCAACAATAAATGCCGCCAGGCACCAACAATATTTCGGATTTTAAGTCCGAATTTCTTCTCCGCGCCACCCCGCGCCCCGGTTCAACTCCCGAAGACGATTGCGTGCGAGGAGCAGCATTGAATTGCTGGCCTCTGAATATATCTACGACTGTCCCAAGATTCGCTCTCTGAGACGAATGACACCTCGAAACCGGTAGGTTCGCCGTGCTATATTCGCCAACATGGCCTGCAGATCACGCATTCCTTCCGCTCTTCGGAGGACAAGATTCAGCCCAAGTCCTTTCGTCGCCAGAACTTCTTTACGGCCTCTGGGACAACTCCGATGGACCAGCACAGCGAGTACCGAGGACAGCGAAGGAGTTGCGAAAGGGACAACCGGGACTTCCAAGACTGTCGCGTTCACATCCGAAACCTATCCTTCCATTAAGCGCGATTCGAAGTTTTCGCAGATTACGGAGGAGCATGTCAAGTACTTTAAGGAGCTGCTGGGGAAAGAGTCGGCTGTTATCGATGGAGTCACGCAAGATGCGACGGATGATCTGGAGGCGTTCAACGGCGACTGGATGCGAAAATACCGAGGACACACCAAGCTGGTCCTTAAGCCGGGCTCAACGGAGGAAGTGAGCAAGGTCTTGAAATACTGCAATGACAACATGCTTGCTGTGGTTCCTCAAGGTGGCAACTCTGGCCTTGTCGGTGGTTCGGTACCCGTATTCGACGAGATTGTTATCAACATGAGCCGGATGAACCAGATTAGGTCTTTTGACAAAGTTTCGGGAGTACTTGTGGCAGATGCTGGCTGTATTCTGGAGACGACCGATCACTACCTCGCCGAGCATGGCCATATTTTCCCTCTCGACCTGGGAGCAAAAGGATCCTGCCATATCGGAGGCAACGTAGCGACCAACGCCGGAGGTTTGAGACTGCTGAGATATGGCAGCTTACACGGCAATGTTCTTGGAATCGAAGCTGTTCTACCTGACGGCACAATTGTGGACGACCTTGGAAAACTACGCAAGAACAACACCGGATATGACCTGAAACAATTATTCATTGGAGGTGAAGGCACAATCGGTATCATCACCGGGGTGTCCATTCTCTGCCCTCAACGTTCCAAAGCCATAAACGTGGCATTCTTCGGTCTCGAATCTTTCGAAAAGGTCCAACAGGCTTTTGTCGAAGCTAAAGGCCAACTCTCCGAAATTCTTTCCGCCTTCGAGCTCATGGACAGCTATTCTCAGGACCTAGTCCACAAAGTCACCAAGAACAAGCGACCCCTTGAGGGCGAATATCCTTTCTACTGCCTGGTCGAAACTAGCGGATCAAACGGTGACCACGACAGCGAGAAACTTGAGAAATTCCTCGAGTATGTCATGGAACAGGAGATTGTGCAAGACGGTGTTGTTGCCCAGGATGAGACTCAAGTCAAGGCTCTTTGGGGCTGGAGAGAAGGTATTCCCGAGTGTCTTGGCCATTGGGGTGGTGTTTACAAGTACGATTTATCGATACCTATCGAGGATCTTTACAAATTGGTCGAAGAGACCAGAGAAAAGATTGGAAACGCAGGTCTGATCGGAGACAGTGCCGAACATCCTGTGGTGTCGGTGGTTGGATATGGACACATGGGTGATTCAAATCTGCATCTGAATGTTGCCACTAGAAGCTACGACAAGAAGGTTGAGAAGGCACTAGAGCCATTCGTTTATGAGTGGATTGCAAAGAAGAATGGAAGTATTAGCGCCGAGCACGGCCTGGGACTGGCGAAGAAGAATTATATTGGATACAGCAGAAGCGAGACCATGATCAAACTCATGAAGCAGATCAAGGATCTGTATGACCCTGTAAGTTCTCCTTTTCTCTTGCTCACACATGGCATACGGTATAGACTAATCATCATATCAGAATGGCATCATGAACCCCTACAAATATATATAGATAGGTGCTATTAGGTTGGATATTCCATCCTTCTACTTCCAGTTCTGCGTCGCATATATAACCATATCTCTGTGATCTCATGCTTCCCCAATCTACATCTTCGTATCTCCGCCCAAAAATCCACTGGTAACAGCCTGCAACAACTGATTCGCAATAGCTGTCGCAGGCGGCAGTCTCAAACCCCCCTCCTTATACCCCTCACCCGGCTCTTCCCCCAACCCACTCGTCCCCACCCTCAACGCCTCCCTAATCTCATCCATCGGCACCCACTTCGCATCCTCCAACTCCGGATCATGCTTCAGCAAAATCTCCTCTCCATCCGGCAACGCCTGCGCCACAGCACCAATCATCAGATTCGCCGGATACGGCCACGGCTGCGTACTATGAATAACCACTCTCCCCAACAACACCCCACTCTCCTCCCAAACCTCTCTCCTAACCGCCTCTTCCACACTTTCCGCCGGTTCGCAGAATCCTGCAAGCGTGGAATACCAGTGTGGAGGCCAGCGTTTTTGGCGGCCCAGCAGGACGCGCTTGCTGTCGTGCGAGACGACGGCCATGATTACGGTGGGGTCGGTGCGGGGGAAGCAGAGATTGGAGATGCCTTTGCGAGTTGCGCAGGAGGGGCGATCGCGGGGAGCGGTGACGGAGGTGCCGGGTTGCGCGGTGGGGAGAGAGGCCATGTCCGTGGGTGGGCAGATGCGTTTTGTGCCGGCGTTGACGGACATGGTGGGTTGGCCGCAACCGCCGCAGAAGGGGTTGCGGGCGTTCCAGTCGAGGAGGGAGCGGGCTTGGGCGTATATAGCCGCTGTTTTTCAGATGTACATTAGCCAAGCCATTTCTCATACAAGCAATTCGACCCCCTTTTCTTCCATAAAATCGGAAAATCGAGGACGTGTTTGGGGAATGGAAATACCTTCTGGGGCATTCAAGGACATATGCATCCTCGCCTCCGCAAAAGTCAATCCCTTCGCCTTCATAGCCTCCACCAGCTCCTCCGCCTTCTTCTCCACTGTCCCCTTCGGCGTAACATCGACCGCAAAATACGGACTCCCCTCATAAATCCCATGCTTAAAGCCCCCCTTACTCCTCTCATCCAATCCCAAAAACAGCACCAACGGCACCGTCACATCGCTCCGATACTCCTTAACCATCTCCTCTTCCGTCTTCTCAAACGGATTCTCCCCAATCAGCGGAACTACATCTTTGTAGCTCGCATATGCCAATTTAGTGGGATCTTTGGTGAGGGGATTGAGGTTGTTGAAGAGAAGGAATTGGGTCGAGGAGTGGGTGAGGGCGGAGGAGATGAAGGAGTGGTCGGAGCGCAGGAAGGAGACGCGGTTGAGCGGGGAGCCGGAGAAGTAGTTGGCGATTTCGCGGCCGAATTTGCGGGAGAGCATGCTGTCGAGGTCGGGGTGGGCGGGTTGGGGGAGCTCAGGCTGGGGTGGCATTTTTGAGAAGAGGAGGGGTTGCGAGAGATGTGAGATTGGAAAATTGTCTGTGAGACAAGTGTGGGGTCTCGAGTCGCTGGGGAAACTCGATTGGAAACAGAGAGGAAAGGGGAGAGAAAAGCAAGACGAAAGGTTTTGTCTGGGAGAGGAGGAAAAGCTGTGATGTGTATGAAATACCGAGTATTCGGATAGCTCACCTTGTCTCCGAACGATGACCGGACGTGGGGTAGGGAGGGGGGCGACTTGGTAAGCAGCTTCCGATGAAGCTCAGCGACGTCAATACTCCGAAATTTCCGATTGATCCGATTTCGTTCGCGGAGAAATACTTACACCGATAATAGTGAGTGGGGATTCTCTACTAGATGTTTCTATTCTGGAAAATAATAGTCGCTTAATCAACGATCTTGCGGTTTCAAAATGCTTTATGGTATGGTATATTCTCAAAGCGAAAGCGACCTCTCACTCTTGGCGTGACGTAACCGGCTCCATTTCTCGGACTTTTGAAGGTTATCGATAAGTCGCCCAATTCCGGCCAATCGGTAAGGTTCCTGCACGCGGCCGCATATGCATTTTTCGTCGATGCAAAACCTTCCTGGTGTCTTTTTACCTATTTTTCGGCCCTTGTGACGACGACTGTTTACTTCCATGACTGCATATACTCACCCCGTATTTAAGAGATTTGTTGGCCGGGAGGAGATCCGGGAAAGAAGTAATAGGCGCCATCTACGGAATACGAAGAAAGCAGTCCCAGGCTGAAGTGTACGAATCACTTCGAGTTAGGAGTCATGTTTCCGCCATCGCAGGGCATAAATCTGGATATCGAGGCCATCAGTGGCATCTGTGGGTAGGAGATCCGCTGTTTTCTGTGACAAGGAATATGCTAATTTATGAACCCATAGATCGGTATCGATAGCATGTTGGGTTGTCGTCTTCAGTCCGCAGATCATAGAGAACTTTAGACGCGGATCCGCCGATGGACTATCTCTTCACTTCATCATAGTGTCAGTCACCTCCCATTTTCCTCGGAACATCATATTATGCTCATTTCCTGTTTTCGAATCCCGCTCCTCTCTTCCAGTGGGCTTCAACTTCGCTAACACGGGTTTCCAGATGGCTCTTAGGTGATGTATTCAATATCTTGGGGGCAGTCCTCCAAGGAGTGCTTCCAACGATGGTAACATATAACCATTCTCTCCCAAGAAACTTCTGGCTTACACTCGCCAGATAATTCTCGCCGTATACTACACCATCGCCGACCTCGTTCTCCTAGCACAATGCTTCTACTACCGCGGCTTCACTTTGAAAGACGAAGCCATACCTCCCACCAAGCCCCAAGGGGAACCCAGCGAGCGAACCAGTCTCCTTCCACCCAACGGCAACGGCACCTCCACCCATTCTCCCTCGCGCGAACGTCGTCCCAGCACCTACGTCGATCCATCGCATCTCAACCCCGCCCTCCCCATGCGCGACTCTTCCCAAACCCGCGAACAAGCACCCCCCGCCCCAACCTCCACACTCCAAGCTTTCCTCTTCAACCTCGTCGCCGTACTCATGGTCGTCGCTGCTGGGATTTTTGGCTGGTGGATCAGCAACCGCAAATCGCAACATGCGCCCCCACATACCCCCGAGCATACCCCTGATCATGGCGAGGATGCCGTGGTCTTCAGCCTCTGGGGCCAAATCTTCGGCTACCTCTGCGCTGTTCTCTACCTCGGCTCTCGCATTCCGCAAATGCTTCTCAACTACCGTCGTAAATCCACTGAAGGCGTATCTATGCTCTTTTTCCTGTTCGCATGTATCGGAAACCTCACTTATGTGCTCTCGATCTTCGCATTCGAAGCTAAGTGTCATGGAAAACACGGGAAGTGTAGAAAGGGCGAGTGGTCGGAAGAGTATTGGAGATATGTGGCGGTCAATGCGTCTTGGATTGCGGGAAGTCTGGGCACGTTGTTGCTAGACATGGCGATCTTCGTGCAGTTTTTCGTGTATAGGGAGAATGGGAAAGGAAAGGGAACACAAAGGGCGGAGGAGCGCGTTGAGTACGGGGGTGATGAGAGGCCGATTTTGGAGAGAGGAGATTCGGATTACGGGGCTGCTAATGGACACCATTAGTATCGTGGTGGCGTCCGAACAAAGGTCGGCTCGGTCAACAAAAAGTTTTCATTTTGTCGGGATACCCCTTTTCCGGATCCTATAAGCATCTGCATGGTTGGCTGGTCTTGGTGTTGTATATACCTGTATATGCATCGGTGGGTTCGGCTGGCGTCCTGGCATGGTCTGGAGACTCGGTGCATCGAAAAGGGGGCAAGAATGAGGATGTAAAATACCTTACCTAGCATATCCCAAGGTTTCTTCTGGTCATTTGGTGCAACACTCATCTACCGCCGTGACGCCGTCTACTCATCACTTCTGGGGAAAGTCCCGCTCAAGCGGCAGTCTCCTGAGTCCCTGCTAGTGCACGTGACCTTACTGTAACGGCCAAGCCCAAAGATTGAGGTATATAAAGAGCCACTCTCGCACTTCTGAAGGGATAAGCCTCTAGTTCGATCACCAAGAACAAGATTCTGACTGAAGCGAACTAAAAGCTCGGGTCTGCTTGGCTAGGGTTCTTAGAGACTTTCTTTCCCTATTCGCGTTGAATTAAAGTTCCCCAATGGCTTTCCTGGCTGGTAGTCAGAAATTTCTCGAGCGTTGTGTCCCCAGAGGGACGGGTTACCGTCATCCCGTCACTGTGCTGTCGTCCCAACCCACCACCGTCGTTTGTGCTCGTTGCTGTTGTCTACACTCTCGAGCGTCATCTGGTGATGATAGCCTCACTTTACCACCATCCAGCACGTGCTCGTCCTCTCCACAAGCTATATAAAGGGCTTTAGCCTCCACACTCTTCAAAGCTCAGAAGAATTAAAAAAGATGTTGTTGGTGTACGAGAGCTGACGTGACCTGGTGCGGATTTAGATTTTCGGCAGGGAGCTGGGAGTCAACTTCAAGGTTGGTATGCTGAACTCTCGAAAGATAAATTCGATTTCTGAATTCGAATTGATGAGTATTTGCTGATCTCCGGAATTATCTTCTGCTGTTGCAACGATGGCCTGCTGTTGCTTTGACTCGGTATTGTCGTTTGTGCAGTTTGATGCTTTTTATGAAGCATCTGGCCGCGCGATAGTAGACTGGCTTTACAAAATTAGCATTAAATCATTCGATTGTTTCTGGTCCTTGAGCTGACTTAACAGATTCAAGCTCTAGAAAGCAGTCGTAGATTCTGTACCAGCTCAACGTCTAGGCTGCAGGGTCGGTCCCAGTGCGCAACGTAGCTTTTCGCGGTAAGGTTTGGGACGTCAGCTTGAATAGATTTGGGTCCTTTTATATTGTTTGATGCCTAGATCCCTCCGACTTCGGCGTAGACTCGTAGTAGACTCACAGCTTTACATCGAATACTAGCAGGCTACCAGCAAGACTAGTGCGGGTTCAGAGTCTCGCGATGTAATGTACAAGTCAATGTCGTGGCCGAGTTCGGACTTCACGTGCTGAATTCTGGACTATCTGGCTATAAAAGACCTCTACTCTCTCTTGCTTCGAAGTTTAAGAACTCTTGAACCTTGCAGAATGTACCAGGCCACTTGACGACGCTCTTGTCGACCAGATCCTAATATTTTTGTGTCGAATTTTAGCAAACTTTCCGACCTCAAGTTTTTCGGTATACACCTTCTTTTTTTCTAGTCCGGTTCTATTTGCTAGTCCCCGAGAATATCTTCTGCTGTCGCAACGACTACTTGCTGCTACTCAGTCTACCTGCTGTTCCCTAGGAGTCAAGCCTTCAAATGATGAACATGTTCGTGGCTTCAGGGTTCGTAACTTCTGAAGCTGGCTTGACTTGCCAGACCCCAAATCCGGATTCTTGTCTCCTGGACTAGCTATATAAAGACTCCCAAACTCCTCTACTCTGAGATTCAAGAATGAATAGTCCAAGATTTGGAATACAGGATTCAGGATGAGCAGGTCCCTTGGCGACGGCTGTCCCACATGTCTAGCAGATTACATTATCTTCATGCCGGTTTGCACTTTTTCAAGAGTTTCTGAAACTTGATGCGCTGAATTCTGGGTATAATTCCCACTTCCTCGCTCTCTCAATCTTTGTCGATTCTCCTAGTCACCGGAAACATGTTCTGCTGTCGCAAAAAGGCTTACTGTTGATTACATCGCTTGCCGTCCCCGAGACTGTCAAGTCTCGAGATGATGACCATTTTTGCGCTTTTAGGACTTAGCGATTCTCGAAACTGGAGTGTTTCAATTCTTTGTGTAGGTAGAGTCCAGGTTCCGTCTTGGCCTCCCTGGACACCAGTTATATAAAGGTCCCTACCCCCCTTCATTTTAAATCCAAGAAAGTATTCAAGTTCATACCAGGGTATGGCGACATCTGTGTCTACCCTACCTCAATATCTTCTTTCTGAATTATATGAGTATTGTGGGTCGAACCTGGCTGCAGAATCGAGATGCATTTTCGATTATTCCCAGTCTAGCTCCACTTCAACCCACAGCGACATACTTGACTGTTGCAACGATCTTCTGCTGTCGCTCAGTTTGTCTGACGTCCTCAAGGAGAAGCTTCGGGCCTGGAGATTATTGTCATGTGCTGCCTCGGGTGTTATCAACTTTCGATCCCCACTCGTCTCAATCTTCCTTGCCTAGTAACGTAGTTCGGAGTTCCAGCCCTGGCCTCCTGTACCGGCCGCTAGGTATATAAAGGCCTCCCCTCTCCAATTTCTCAAGCTCCAAGAAGTACCATTCGCAGATCCCCCTTCCATGGCGACTCTGTCTTCCAGAGCTCGATATCGTCCTGCTGAACCTCAATAGTCTGTCTGCCGGAAGTTGGCACTTCTTCGATGCCTCCCAGCCCAGGTGCATTTGAGCCCGCGGTTCATGGGACCATGTTCTACTATCGCAAAGGCTACTCGCTGTCGCCTGGTCATATTGCTGTTCTGAAGATTGGAGTCTCTCAAGTTACTGACTCAATTCGAATTCCGTTTTGATCATCTCTGCTGCTGCTGCATAGCTAGCGCATTCCTAAATACGCAGTTCTTTCTACTTACTGGATATACACCCGAATCCAATCACTAGGCCATTCGTGACCACCTGAAAAAGATCTCGTATGCCAAGATGCTTGATCATTTAACTGCTGGGGAGTCTGGCGATATTTATACCTGCAGGCTTCCGGGTCTAGAAACTTTCAACCCAAATTACCACGTGACCTGCCAATTCTCAGAGTCCGGAGTTCGCGTCCTGGTCTTTTGATTGCCTAGGTAGGTATAAAAAGATATTGCTGTCCCCTCTATTCCGATCTCCAAAGAAAAGAATTGGTGGGGCTGAAAGGCATGGGAATGAACGACGCCCGTATCCATCAGGCGTCTTAGTACAGATTTACAAGACATATCTTGATGAAGGTTTCCAATCTTCCTCCAAAATCAGGTAAATACTCCCGAGATGTTAAGTCCACAATTCTTAAGACCCCTCTACGCGCCTTCCAATCACCGGGAACACACTTTGCTGTCGAAACCGCTGCCTCCTGCCGTGCAGAGCACCTATTGTCTTTATCTGGAAGCACCAAATTCGCCGCTATATCTTGAGTAGTCGCTTAAAAGGCGTAAAGACCAATGAAAGCCTCCCTCGCTCGGCTTAGAGTTTCGCCCAGGCAATGTTAACTACATGAAATTCTCATGGCTAGAACCATTCTCTGACCGAGACTGAGGGACAAATTGCTATTGTGCGATATACAGCAAGTAGTTCTTAGATTCTTCGGGGAAATTCAAGTATAGATTCACCCTCCCTAGCAAACTAGCCGGTCTCGCGATCCACTACTATCCTCTGTTGGAGCCTCAGGCTACAGCACTAGTCCCTGCGCTAGTCTAGACCTCACTGCTATAAAGGCAGTTCTTAGCTAGACCTTCCCAATACAAGCACCTACGTCCCTCAACATCCTCTAGTCTCTTCGAACAGCTATTTAAGGACCTTCAAACCCTTCCTGCTAGAAACCAAGGATTCGGAGACTGGATCAAGTCTGACAGGAAGGTCACGTACCATGCTGCACCATCCATGTCCAACAGATCTTTTGTTATCATTATGGCAGCTTTCCATGGTGGCTTGAGCCAAATAGATGTATCATCTATTGGTCAAAACTCCCAAACTTCTCCAAGCATGGCTCCTACGCAGCTCTCCGGAGGTTCTGTTGTTGCCATAGCGGCTATCTATTGTTGTTTTATCCACTTACTGTCAAGACCTTAACAATTAACCATACTCATATTTAGAGCTTCGATTTCCTAGTGATCTAGGGCAGTTCATCCCTTGCGCTCCTCGTGACCCCGTCCAGGTCTCTGGGCCAGCTATTTAAGGACCCCGACTCTCCTCCATTTCAATGTTCAAGCCGAAAAGCTCAAAAGGGCGGGTTTATGTCTTCATCTACCAAATTTTAATGTTTGAACTTCAGTTCGAGTTTGAGTTTTCTTTGAACGACACGAGGGCCTGTATCCAAGACGCGTACGATTTGGAGCTTCTGTAAAACCAACTCGTTACTCGAGTCTCCCCCCCCCCCCCAAAATCATCCAGTTGCTGTTTGGAATGAGCCCTTTCTATCTCTTGTTTCACCTGTCACCGGAAGTGGCGGAAAGCTTTATCAATTTCTGGACTTTGATCACCTGATAGCCCCTCAGCTTAGGGCTCCCGTCGTAGTTCCTCGGTCCACGAACTATTTGAACGCCTCTCCTCACAGTCAAAATTCAGCAAGCGAATTACAATGCTAGCGAGTACATGATGCTGTCCCAAACTCATCTGTCCTCGGATCTCTAGACACTTTCCACAACACGAGTCCCTGACCTGCCTACAACCATAAGTTTTTCAACGTTTTTTACTGCCATTCGTTAACTGCCACTGGAGGTACTGCTGCTGTTGAAACGACTATCTGCTGTTACTTGACTCATCTGTCGCCACACGATTTGGACCTCACCGAGTTATCTGTTCAGAGTTCCCGTCCAGGTCCTCTAAGTTCTGGAACAGCTATATAAAACCACCAGCATCCCCCTTTGCAGTTCAAGGAAAATATCTCATGGTGACCTCACCCACCTGAAGGTGATGCGTCACGAAGTCCGTGCTCACCGGGATTTATGGTCTTACTGTCTTCGGGGTAATTTCCAATAGATTCTTGATCTCTGCGAATCTGGAAGCATCGCCATCGGCAGATACTCCAAAGGACTGACCTGCTCTACAGTCTCGATTTCTTACCATACCTTAACACTTTCGTCAGCCACTGGGGAATTCTGTTGCCGCTGCGACGACTTTCTGCTGTTGTTGCTTGATTCACCTGTCAATTCTCATTTCTCAATACTAGGTCAGGGGTAGTCATGCTTGCGCCTAGAGTCCTGGACCAACTGCATAAAGAGCCCCAGTCTCCACACACCTAATGTTCAAGAAAACTTAAACGGCCCACCTGCACGCTAGGCCACCGTTGGTGGGACGAACTGACGTCTACCGTAGCTCAGAACTGATAGAATATTAGCTCTCGTTCTGTCGGATATACTAAACAGCTGACACAGATCTCAAATTTCGGGAATCAGCATCTGGATTCGAGCTTTGATCCCTAGGTCTCTGCTGCCGTCGCAAAGACTTCCTGCTGTTTGCTAATTGGTTTATTTGTCGATTCAAGGATTATGGGATTAGGGCATGCTTGCTTGATCCTGAAGGCCTCGACCAGTTATTTAAAGCCTTCAATCTCCACTTCTTTTGAAATCAAGAAAGACAGTACAGGGAGGAAGATGGCATGTTGCAGACGATAACGAGCGTCACCCAAACATAGGGAGATCCTCGAAAAGTCACAGTTTTTCCTTACGGTGAGGAACTGACCCGTGAGACCCACCCAAGTTTCTTGACTTCCAGCCTCCGTCTGAATTTAGCGGATACAACATTTGCTGTCGAAATGACTATCTGCTGTTGCTGAGTGGACCTCTCATCCCAAGGAGTTTGGATTTCACACTTGCGGTCCCCTTGTCCTCATCTCCCACCCTGGTCTCACATCCCAGCTATATAAAGCTCTTTAACTTCCACCATACTCTTGCAAGCCCATCACCAAAGCTGTGCCCTTCGATGTCCGGTAATACTACTCCTATTGCTCCCGCCAAACTCCAAAGGCCAAGATAATGCAAGTGTGGCAACGCCGTTGGTACAGATGTAAACCAGGGTGTTCTAGACGCTGGACCATCATATTCCCAAAGATATCTGTCACCGTCACTAGAACTTCCTGCTGTTGTTTACTCATTCCAGCTGTCGCTCAAATGACTGATGAGGCAGAGCCATGTTTGTACTTTGAGTCCTGGACCAGCTATATAAGCACCCTCAATCGCCGCTCTTGAAAGTCAGAAAAAGAAGTTACAGGGACCTACACGACGTTGCTCGAATCCGGTGTCCACCTGATCTACAAACATATCTCGAAAGTTTTCGGGACACTCTCATTGTGAAAAGCCAAATGCTTTAAAAATCTAACCTGCAAATCCCCCAGTTTGTTGCTAAGGACTCGCAGTATTCTCGAGTCCCCGGGAGCATCTGTCACCTTCGCAGCAAATTCCTGCTGTTCCATGCTCAGCCCAGTTGTCGCCGCACCGAATTTCACCGGTCCCTAAACATCTATGTCATATTTTTGACAATCTGATTTGGATTCTCTGAGAGATTGGCTTGCAAAGCCTCAAGATCCATGATGTCCAGTTCCATTTTCCAACCGCTGGAGATTTGCTTCACTGTCGTAATGACTGCCTGCTGTTGCAACCTACTTCCGCCGTTACTTGATCCGCTTGCTGTTCTCAGGATACGGATTGAAGGTGTTTCTACCTGCGGTCCCCCTAGTTCAGGGCGTCAATGTGCCGCTCTGATCCCCACCTCATCGCTATATAAACCTCTCCAGTTCCCAGTCTGATTGAACTTCAGGAAAGAAGACATCCAAAGCCTGAAGTATGTGATTCTTGTACACGCTTGTATCCGTCAGATCCACAAGTGTCCTCATAGTAACTTTGATTGCACCTAAAGTGAGTGCATTGACAACTGAGCGGGAAAGATCAGGTTCGTTTGACATTCAGGCTTCAGCTAACTCTTGATTAAATGGCAGAGAAGATATGTTACTGTCATAGTACCTGCCAGCTGTCGCAACTGACTGCCACCGTCGCCTCAGCCGCTTGCTGTTCTCAAACTTGGAACTGAAGATACTGACCATGAAAAAACCAGTCCCAGATCCCACCATCACCATCGCCTCCTTTCACAGCTACTATATAAACCCCTCCAGCACCCAGCCGAACTGTCTTCAAGAAACAGTTGAGGAAGAACAGTCTGATACTTATGAGTGAGGTACCATTTGGTGCAAATGCGAACACCATGACATGTATTGGCTGTAAAGTCCCAAGATCCATGAAACTTCTGAATGTAGATTATTCATTGTAGTGGTTTCAATAGTAATGCCTGAAGATCATTTCCCTGCGCAAAGACTTGCAAAACCCTCAGTACTTTTGACATCCAGCTCCATTCTTCACCACTCGAAACACATGCTGTTGGTGCAGCCAACCACCTGCTGTCACAACCTACTGCCACACTTACTCAACCTACTTGCTGTCACCAGAGCATGCAACCTCCAAATTAAACATATATCTCAGTCCCCCAAGTCCAAATTCTCCGCTTCCAAGCCCCCCTTGCAGCTATATAAACAGCTCCAGTCTCCACACCAAAAGAGCTTCAGGAAAGCTGCTTCGGATGTGGCGAGCTCATGTACTGGTTGTACGACGCTGAGATTTATCGGATGCCTCGGGGGGGTTGTTTTTGGCTATCTGAATAATGCCTCAATGAGTGATCTGGGAAACTGATCTGCAGAGCTCCAAGTTTGCTTAACATGTCACATCCGGCGGGCTCCATTGTTCAACCACCAGAGATATCGCGTGCTGTTGCAACTCGCTGCCTGCTGTCACTATATTCACCTACTGTCGCGAAGATCAGTAACATTGATATTGACAATCCCCAGCAGACGAAGTCAGGAGAATGCTTTGAAGGTTCGTGGAAGTGCCAAACACAGCCGCTGCAATGGGTGAGGATTGTAAAGTCAGAGACTCGTAGTCGAGCAGTTCCGGGCTTGTTCAGTAGGCAGACCCGCGGGGTGCAACAGAGTTGTGAGGCTCTTAGGCTGCATGCAATGCTGAAATATATAGCCAGATGAAGAGCGAATCACGTGATTTATCAACTGATAGAAAGATTGTGCTTGGTAATGGTGTGGGCTTCATGTGATTCACGGCTGGAAGGGCTCAATAGCGTGCAAATGCCACCAGGTAAGGTCCCAACATTGCTTGTAGTATCTAATGTTGAACCTTGTTTTTAGAAAGTGGACATACGTTGTCATTAAGAGAGGATATATTGCAACAGTACAGACCGAATCAATGCCTTAAACCCCATAAAAACGAAGTAACCACTCATCGTGGCAGGTATTGATTATGCTCAGCAACAGAAACTAGCTAATCATCACCGAGCGGCTCCTAACAACCATAATTTGAAAGAAGCAGCACAATCAATCCCCTCAAAGCCGAAACCGCAAGCCTTGTCGGAAGAAGAACAAACTGTTGTTCAGCAGGCGCACGCTTTGCACACAAGAACCAGGTATTTTCTTTTTGAAAATAATAGAAAGTCCCCCGATTCTCCGTTAGAACACTTCCCTTTGCAAAGCAACACGCTGAGTGAAATTTGGAATGAAGACGGATAGAGGAAGGCTTAGCGGCGGCCGTGGCTGCGGACGGCGCTGCCTTGCATCTGGTCGAGCTCCATCTCCAGAGCCTTGATGGCAGCGTGAGTGCTCTCGAGATCCTTGTTGAGGCGGTCGCGCTCCGAGATGAGCTTCTGCTCCCACTGTCTGAAGCGGTGCTCCTCGATCTTGACCTGCTCGGTGAACCTCTTGCGCAGACTCTCCTCCTCTTCCTTGAACTTGGGGTTGTCGAGCTTTCTGGGTCGTGCCTCGCCGAACTTGCGGGTCTCCATCTGCTGCGCGCGGTAGGCCTCGTAGTGGGCTTCTTCGGTGGTGTGGATCAGGTCGAGCATGTGGGTGCGGATGAGGATTGAGCGGAGCTTCTTGAAGTCGCAGTGGTCCTCATTTTCGACTTCGGCGACACCCCACGAGTATTGGCGGCCCTTGACAATGCGTCCATCTCCAGTCTTAACATCCTTCTCAGAACCGATGACGGCGAATGGCATGGCGGCCATCAAGCTCCTGGCGTGCTGAGCAGCTTGTTCGTCATCTTCCTCAACGGGTGGTGTGTAGATCTTGATGCCCTGGGCCTCGATAACAGCGCGGATCTATGGGGGTTTCAGTCAGCAAAAAGCAAATAATAACAGCAAGTGAATTGGGATCATTTTGGAAGCACGTACACGTTGCTTGAAGCGGGCGAGATCTGCGGGGCTGAGGGTGTCTGCCTTGGCAACAACGGGGATCAGGTTGACTCTCGAGCTGAGACGCTTCATGACCTCAATGTCCAAAGGCTTCAGGGTGTGGCCAGTGGGTCTGATGAAGTACAGGCAGGCGTGGACACGGAGATCGATCTTGTCGCTGCGGCGGGGCTGCTGTTCCTGCAACATGTAGGATTCATGCTGGTCATCCAAGAACTCGATAATGGGTTGCCACGAGTCGCGGTTGTTGACGTAGTCACCGAAGCCAGGGGTATCAATCACGGTGAGGCGGACTATGCGCTGTCAGTTACGGAAAGCACTGGCAGAACAGAAGCACCACAGCTTACCCTTGAAGAACTTCTCCTCCAACTCGGCCTTGGTGATCTCAATCTCAACGGTCTTGTCAACCTGCTTGGCATGGCGGCGCTTGTGGTCGGCATAGTTCTTGATGGTGGTGGAGAACAGGGTGTTGATGAAGGTTGTCTTTCCCAGGCCCGACTCGCCAGCAACCTAGACGCGTGTGAGCAGCCGTGAACAAAGCGAGCACACCGGGACTTCTACGCACCATGATGGTGAAGGCGGCGCCGCGCTTTGCGACAATCTTGTGCCTCTGGTTAGGCAGGTTCGCAATCCCGATTGGGGACGTGCTCTCAGCGGTGGAAGTAGCCATTGTGATGGCGCGGACGGTCTTCGTTTGGGAGATGTAGTTGGAAGGTTTGGAGTTGACGTCCGGGGAGAATGACGGAGAGACGCGAGTCGCAAAGATCAATGGGCGGAGATGGTCGCGGGCGGAGTTGTCACGTCGAGCTCGACAAATTTCAGGGGGACCAACGACGAAATGGCCAATACGGCACTAGCGACCTTAGGGGACTGGGGCTCCAGCTCCTGCCGCTATTTTTGGGTCCGTGCGTGATCCATGGAACATGGCCGGGTACAGGTACATGTACAAGGAACCTGAAGGAACAACACCCAACTCTGATAATTGTGATGAAACTTAATTACCTGGTATGATTCTAGCAGTTCCAAATAGTCTCAAATTACTTGGATTGTTCTAATTACCTTGAAGAGCTACTCAGATAATTAAGAACTGCCTTGGTTATGCTGTTCTGAAGGCCACCCTCAAGCCACAAAAGAAATATGGCGGCTCCGTCACGAGCCACAAGCGCCAAGTTTAGTGTGGGTCGGTTCGGCACATCGTTGATCCTCACCGGCCAAAAAAGTCAAGATCACAAAAGTTGGAGGGGCGCCGATAAACCTCCAATCCAGGCTGTGATTTTGTTGCGCCTGCACACCATGATAATTACGATCATTACTCGGTGACCATGAAGACGGATTTCAGGGTGAGCTCGAACCTTGCGCTTCTATCTGACCAAGAAACCTGACGCAGTTCCTAGTTTTCCAACCTGCTTGGCACGGTTTACGGCAAAGGCAATCTTGTCTACAGTCCTGATGGAACATGTCTCTTCTCGCCCGTCGCAAACAGAGTGACTGTCTTTGACCTGGTCAAGTAGGATATTAAATGTACGGAAACTATCCAGGGCACTCGACTGACCAGATTCTAGTAACAAATCACATACTCTCCCGATCGCACACCGAAAGAATATCGCAAGGCTTGGTCTGTCGCCAAAGGGAAACCTCCTACTCTCCGTCGATGAAGATGGCCGCGCTATCCTCACCCACGTCCAAAGACGCATCCGCCTACATGACATCACCTTCCGAGCTCCCGTCTCCGCTTTAGCATTTGCGCCATGTGGGCGATACTTTGCCGTCGGAGTTGGCAGACAGGTCGAAGTATGGCATGTTCCCTCGACACCTGACGCCAGCGACGAGGGCGAACTCAGCTTTGCCCCCTTTGTGCGCCATAGGATTTACACGAGACACTTCGACACCGTACAGAGCATCGAATGGTCCGGCGACTCGCGCTTCTTTCTGAGTGCCTCGAAAGACTTGACGGCGTGGATGTGGAGTCTGGACCCAGAGGATCAGTTTGTGCCTACTGCACTGTCAGGACATAAGGAGGCCGTTCTTGGTGCCTGGTTTTCTAGTGATCAGGAGACGATCTTTACAGTCAGCAAGGATGGAGCTGTATTCCAGTGGGCGTATATGGCCCACCCAAACGACATCCAGGAAGATTCGGACGATGAGAATGGCGAAAATGAGAATAGGGGCGGGAACGAGAAATGGAGAATCAAGGAACGTCACTACTTCATGCAACAGAATGCCAAGACGACATGCGCGGCATATCACCCCAAATCCAACCTTTTAGTCGCCTGCTTCTCCAACGGCGTTTTCGGGATCTACGGAATGCCCGATTTCAACACTTTCCACACGCTCAGCATCGGGCAGAGTAATATCGACTTTGTCACGATCAATGCTAGCGGGGAGTGGCTTGCATTTGGAGCCTCGAAACTTGGCCAGTTGCTTGTCTGGGAGTGGCAGTCCGAGTCCTACATTCTCAAGCAGCAAGGCCATTTTGATACTATGAACTCGCTGGTTTATTCACCGGATGGGCATCGTGTTATTACGACGTCCGATGATGGCAAAGTCAAGGTTTGGGACGTCGCCTCGGGGTTCTGTATTGTGACTTTTACGGAGCATACGGGTGGCGTCACGGCCTGCGAATTTGCCAAGAAAGGCAATGTTCTTTTCACATCCAGTCTTGATGGATCCGTCAGGGCATGGGATCTGATCCGGTACAGGAACTTCAGGACATTCACAGCCCCAACGAGAATTGCATTTACATCATTGGCTGTTGACCCCAGTGGAGAAGTCATCTGCGCTGGGTCTATGGACTCCTTCGACATTCATATTTGGTCTGTACAGACAGGCCAATTACTCGACCAGCTGGCAGGACACGAAGGACCAGTGTCGTCTTTGGCATTTGCACCAAATGGTACCTCACTCATAAGTGGCAGCTGGGATAACACAGTTCGCATCTGGTCTGTATTCAGCAGGACACAGACCAGCGAGCCCCTACAACTACAATCCGACGTCGTAGACGTAGCCTTCCGACCCGACTCTCAACAAATCGCAGTCTCCACTCTCGACGGCCAGTTAACCTTCTGGTCGGTATCAGACGCCGAGCAACAGTCAGGAGTAGACGGCCGTCGCGACGTATCGGGCGGACGCAAAATCACTGACCGTCGAACCGCTGCTAATGTAGCAGGCACCAAGAACTTCGCCAGTATCCAATACAGCGCAGACGGAAGTTGTCTCCTCGCAGCTGGACACAGCAAATACATATGCCTCTACTCCGTCTCCTCGCTCGTGCTCCTCAAACGCTTCACCGTCAGCGTCAACCTCTCGCTCTCTGGAACCCAAGAATTCCTCAACAGCAAGCTCCTCACCGAGGCCGGCCCCCTAGCCCTCATCGACGACGCAGGCGAAGCATCCGACCTGGAAGACCGCATTGACAAATCTCTCCCTGGCTCGAACCGAGGCGGCGACACTGCAGCTAGGAAACGCATGCCCGAAGTCAGGGTACATGGCGTTGCGTTCGCGCCCACTGGTCGTTCGTTCTGTGCAGCTTCAACAGAGGGACTGCTGATCTACAGCCTCGACACCGCATTCGTCTTTGACCCCTTCGACCTCGACCTAACCGTAACCCCCGCATCCACGCTCCACGTCCTCCACAAAGAAAAAGACTACCTCAAAGCGCTCGTCATGGCCTTCCGGCTCAACGAAGCCTCTTTAATAAAAGTAGTCTACCAAACCATCCCACCCTCCAGCATCGGGCTCGTCGTGGAAGACCTGCCCCAAGTCTACATCCCCCGTCTTCTCCGTTTCGTCGCTCTCCAAACCGAAGAATCGCCACATCTGGAGTTTTGTCTGTTGTGGATCAAGAGTTTGTTTGTGTTTAGGGGCCAGTGGATTGGCGATAATAAGGGATTGGTGGAGGCGGAGTTAAGGACCGTGGGCAGGGCGGTGGGGAAGATTAGGGATGATTTGAGGAGGTTGGCGGATGATAATGTTTATTCGTTGGATTTTTTGTTGGAGCAGAAGGCGAAGCAGAAGAGGATTGCGGAGGCTGCTGGTAAGAAGACGGATGGGAATGTGTTGGAGAAGGTGGTGGATGGTGAGGCGATGGATGTGGATGATGCTGTGGAGGATGATGGCGATGATGATAGTGAGGGCTGGATTGGACTTGATTGAAGCCCCTTTCCAGCTCCCTTTCAGGGGACACTTTCTCGTATAGTTCTGTAGTTGCATATGCCCGGAGTCCGGTGTCTGGTGAATAAACAAAAAGGCTGGAAATGGGTATCTCTTGGAGGATTTTTTATGCCATCGACTTTTCCGAATGCATATCAAAAGTCGTCGCTGTAGTAATAAGCTCCATTACTTGAAGTATTTCTAGTGGCTTCAATTATCCCCAGTTCCTTTGAATATTCCCAGTTACTTGAAGTATTCTCAGTGATTTCAATCATCCCCGATGTCTGGCAGGGTATATGATTCTATCATCCATATGTTCAACACCCGATTCCTTTGAATATTCTCGGTCACTTGAAGTATTTCCAATTACTTAAGTATTTCTAGTAACTTCAATTATTCCCGATTCCCTTGAATATCCCTAGTTACTTAAAATACTCCCAGTCATTTGAAGTATTTCTAGGGACTTCGATAATCCCCAATTCTCTTGAATAATCCCAGTTACCCGAAGTGTTCCCAGTTACTTGAAGTATTTCCAACTACTTGAAGTATTTCTAGTAACTTCAATCATCCCCGATTCCTTTGAATATCTACAGTTACTTGAAATATTTTCAGTAATTTCAATCATCCCCGATGTCTGGCAGGGTATATAAGGGAGATTCAGAGTAGTTTTTTTTTTATCCGGATATGGATATATTAATATACAGATATTGGCCTTGATTATGAACACCCCTGGATATTGATATAATCATATAAATATCCATTTTTTGGATTAAAATAAGTGAAAAAAAAAAATGAAAAAAAAATCGGATTTGTCGACGTGCAACAAAACTGTGAATTTCTAAGCTAATTTAAGGTTATTTTTAAAGTTATTTTAAGGTTATTTTTTGACGCTAGCGACGTGCAATAAATTAAAGGGGATTTTGCGCCACATTTAATCAAAAAAATTAGTGCCACTAGTGCCGCACTAAATTAACGCTAGTGCTTTTTGGCACTAGCGCAGCACTAGCGCAGCACTAGCGCAGCACTAGCGCAGCACTAGCGCAATACTATTTTTTTTATTGCACGTCGGAAAATTAGAATTACTTAAAAATTATAATTTTAGGTAATTTTTTCAATATTTAATATTGGATATTGGATAAAATAAGGGAATATCGGTTTTTTTTGGATTTGACTTTATCCTGATATTCGGATATCCCAATATCCGGATATCCAAAATTAGTCCTAATTAGGCTTAGCGTGGGGCTGAATATCCGGATATTCCAATATTTTATCCGATTTTTGACTACTCTGAATCCGCCTATAATTCTATTATCCATATATTCAATACCCGATTCCTTTGAATGTTCTTAGTTACTTGAGGTATTCCCAGTTACTTGAAGCATTCCCAATCATTTTATTATCCCCTACTAGCTAGAAAACCTTGCGAACAGAACCGACTAAAGATGTGTTCGTCCTTTTTTTGAACTCCTATGGGTATAAAGCTCTTCGCTGACTTGCTGAAAACGGAGTTCCGTACTTATAACATTGCTCCTCCCTCTCTCCTTTCCCTTCAAACAGCATCCATACACGCCCTCGTCGTAAGCTGTTCATTCTTATTCCCCAACTTACTAATCTGCAGAAACGCATCCACACCATACCCCTCCAAGCTATGCACCTCCAGACTCCCCGCCCAATACTCCGCATAAACCCTACTTAGCGGTAATCCCATCCCTAGCCGTAAATTCGGCGGCCTACTCGATAACGAGCTTAAAGAGCTTTTGTCTTTGCCGTCCTTGGGAGCTGAGCCGACGATGTCGAAATCGCGATCAGACGGCATTTGGATTTCTTGAAGCGTGGCGGCCATTTTGGGTACTTGACGGAGGTTGTGGAGACGGGTGGCGCCGCGCGGGCCTTTGGCGAAGGACCAGAGGTGAGGGAGAATCTCGCGCGGGATACCGCCGCCTTGGTCGGAGACGCGGATTATTACGTGTTGGGGGGCTTCGCAGATTGTTACTTCGATAGGGGGTGGTTCCTCTGCCCTATTTGACTTCGAATTTTGGTGACGCTCGATGACGGCTTGTACCGAATTGCGTAATAATTCGCCGATTATGTAGTCGAGGTGGTTCAGAATGAAGGGGAAGGTGGCGTCGAGGTGCCCGGAGAGGACGATGCGGGGCATGGGGGTGGAGGGGCCGTAGGCGGCGCGGGCGAGGGAGAGGACTTCGGCGCCGATGCGGTTTATTACTTCGGAGGCGTTGCAGCGGAGGAAGACTTCGCCGATGAAGGGTTCGGGGGAAGGGGAGGGAGAGGCGTCGGGGAAGTGCCAGGGGGAGTGGAAGGTTTCGGTTAGGGAGAGGTGTTGTTCGGCGATTACGCGGCGGGAGATTCTCTGTAAAAGGGGGATGTCAGTTTGCTTGGATGGTAGGAAATGGGTGACTGGCAAAACGGGAAGTGGAAGGCCTTACGGAGCGGAGGATGGTGTTCATAAATTTGTCCATTTCTTCGGCTTTCATGAGCTCACGGCACTCGAGGACGCCCATGGCGAGCTTGGGGATCACGGTGAGGTGCTCGTTTAGAGTGGTGTTGATGGTTTTGCAGAGCACTTCGTTGTCGTCGAGGGTTTTGATCTCGGGGACTCGTCGGATGGACTCGAAGGCGCGATAGTAGAGCTCGTAGACTTGGCTGATATGGGGGTTTGTCACTACGACGTAGGGGAGGGTTTGCATGTCTCGTATGCGATGCGCCAACCTGCCTTGTGTGTTAGTCTTGAACAGTACACACTTGAGGATGTTTCATAGGGGTTTTCTGATAGCAAATCTTTTGGCTAAACTCACCTAGTTGGCAGTTCGGAGCGGACATAGTTTGCAGAACTGATCAGACGGGCTTCAGTCAGGGACCGTCCAAATACCATAAGCTGCCTCAAACTGATCGGCCTGGCCTCTTTGGCAACATATCTGCCAATTGAATTAGCACCGTGTAATCCTCTTGGATTCAGAAACTTAGCATACTCGTCCAAGACTGAAGCAGGTCTCCATGGCGGCGCACCATGAGAATAATTCCTTCTCCATGTCGGTGAGGGGAGCGGTGATGATCGCGTGAGGTCTCGCGAGCCAATTCCCGTGTGTGGGGTCATCCGAAGGCACCTCGAGCCATTCTGCGAAAACATAACGACCATTCCATGCGAGAAGAGCAAGTTTTTCGCAAGCCAGCAGGGTGGAGCGTTTGGGGGATTAGGTTTGCGGGTTCTTGACGCTGAACTCTATGCAGCTTAGGTGGAGGGCTCAGGCATGGGAAAGCCTAAAATGCCAGTAGGTATTTATGGCCAGCATGTGAGTCTTGGACGGGCCTGTGCACCACAACATCCGGGTTTATGCAAAAGGTCATAATAGAGGTGGGTGGCCGATAGCTGGTCATTCATATTGCTGGGTTAACTTGTTACTAAGTAATGAGACACACCGATCACTGTAGACAACTTTCACATTGCATGTTTCAGAATATTGCAAGAACGCCTTTTGATTGCTGAAGTTGAACGCCCGATTGGGTATGGACGCCTGAAAGAAACGAACGCCTGGAGGGGTATCATTGCCTGACCGAAATGAACGCCTGGAGAGGGGTATCATCGCCTGATTGAAGTGAACGCCTGACCGAAATGAACACCTGACCGAGATGGACGCCTGTGTGAGATGAAGAGCCGGGCGCAAGTCATCAACGCATTAAGCCAACGCATTGCCCCGCCGCATTCTCGACCTGACCTTACTCGTTGCCTTTGGTCAGGTACTTCTCGCCGTTCTCGACCAGACCGTTCTTGTTGCCATTGACCAGACCGTTCTCGCCGTCTTTGACCAGACCGTTCTCGCCGTCCTTGACCAGACCGTTCTCGCCGTCCTTGACCAGACCGTCCTCACCGTTCTTGATCGGGCCCTTCTCATCGTCCTTGACCACACCCTTCTCGCCGCCCTTGATCTGGCTGTTACTCTTAGCCAGCTTCTTGCCTCCCTTGCCTTGTTTGCCAGCCTTGGCCTGCTTGTTGACGGAGGGGTTGCTGTCAAAGTTGGGGTCGTAGAGCGTCTTGGGAGTGGGCTCGGAGGGGATGTCGGGGGTCGGCTGGAAAGGTCGCGATGTGGGATCCATGGGCTTGGTGGGCCAGACGACGGTGCTAAGGACGCGGTCGGCAACCTGTTGGTCCTCCACAAAGGCGAGCAGGCCGATCGCCTCGTTGATATCGACCCAGTAAGGCTCCGCGTTGGACATTGCAACACGCATTCTGTCGACCTCCGAGTTTCCCTTCGCGGCGTACCAGTGGATGATTTTCTGAACTCCACGCTCGTCGAATTGAGTGACGGCAATAGCCTCGGTGATCAGAGGCGACGGAGGGAAAATGGAATTGGCGGGTGTCTTGGCATGGGTCTCATATTGAAGAGGAAGCACGTCGCAAACATAACCAGTTTGTTCAAGGACCTGGCGCAAAGCTCCCACGAAGAGCATCTCATTGATGTTCTTGCGACCCTTGGGAAGCATGTAGAGGTTGGTGTCGCGGAAGTAGACAAGGAGGACCTTGTGCGCGGCGATGTCAACCGCGACAGCGCCGCAGTTGAGAGAGAAGTCTTCGGAGAAATGAACTGAGCTAGACATCTTGAATGATTGATTGATTGTTCTTGTAGACTGCCGGAGATGTAGAGGGTAGAGTCGGTCGCGAACTCGTCGTGTCGCGCTTTAAGTACAGGCGGTCGCGGCAGCGGAGGCGAGCTTGAAGCTTCACATTTTAGCGATTTCCTGGCCATGGTTAGCGCGAGATTTTGGCGATTGCAGCGCTTCGCGTGCAAAGTTGTTAGCAAGCAGAGTTGTTCGTGATTTTTCAGTGTCGTGACAGAGTACAAACGATGGTTGAAGGACGATGGAGGGTCGTCGGCCTCGATAACATCTCACATGCGCTATGGAAGGAGGGGCACAACATGAATTCCGCCACTACTAGCAGAGTCAGTACATGTAGTGGCTGAACATACTACCAAGTACTAGCTGTGGCCCAGCACACTCAACAGCTCCCATCATTCCTAAATGATTGCGTGGAACTGCCAGACTCTATACTATATAGTTATAGTAATCACGATAATTATCACATGCAGACAGGATCGATAAATAAACGGTGACCCGATAATATGTCTCGATAATACAAAGACCAGTGCCCCCCCTGTTCTTCTTTTTTGTCTGTCGATCCCCCCGAACGTCATTCCTCCCTGAGCATAGCGAGCGGACTCGCAGCCCGCAGGCCATCACCAACGTGCGGCAGCCTCAAGTCCGGCGCCATCCCGCCAAAATTCCAACCACCACCACAATTGCGCCTTCTGGACCTGCTCATCGACAACAGCTGGACCGCACCTGCCAAAGTGCTGCACGGCTAGGCATATGCTGCTGCAACCGCTCTAGCTTCATCCCACTGTTGCTGCCATGGATCACGTACGTTTCCACTTCTCTTCCCATTGACCATCTCTCATCTGCCACTTGCCTGTCTGCAGCTGTCTCCCAGCTAGCGACGCATTGTGCCGCCATCCTCACAAGCTTCCTCGAGCTGCATTCCAACCCCCCAGCTGCAAAGATGGCTCCCCATAGCGGAGAGACTTTGGAGCTTCCTCACAGAGATGTTGACGCAGAGCAGGATTACACCAACCAGATGGCCCTCGATTCCTCCGACGACTATGTCATTGAGCCTCCCGATGTCGAGACGGACGATGTGGCCGTCATCACCCCAGAGACCATCCACGAGAAAGAGATCCGAGCAGACGATGAGACGGCAATAAAGGAATTCGTCCTGGACAGCCACCCTCTGGTTGAACAGCCTCCCCTCCTCGACGAGCAATCGCACACATGGAACATTACGGGCTGGAGGTCCTTGCAAAAGAAGGAGCATGGTCCTGTCTTTACAGCGGGTGGCTATCCTTGGTCAGTCAACCTGGAAGGTGCCGTCTCAAAGGAGTGCACATGCTGATCAAGACCTGCAGGCGAATTCTGATGTTCCCCTATGGTAACAATGTCGACTTCTGCTCGTTCTACTTGGAACAGGGCTTCCCGGAAGGAGAGGTACCGGAGGACTGGTCTTGCTGCATACAATTTTCTCTTGTGCTCTGGAATAAAACCGATCCGACCATTCACACCCATCACACGGCGCATCACCGCTTTACAAAGGATGAAGGTGACTGGGGCTTCACCAGATTCTACGAGATACGCAAACTGTTCCAGCCAGGCGGATGCGGCGAGGGCAAGGAAAGGCCGCTGGTCGAAGAGGATTCAGCAAACATCACAGCCTTCGTGCGAGTTGTCAAGGATGAGACCGGTGTCTTATGGCACAGTTTTGTCAACTACGACTCGAAGAAAGAGACTGGCTTCGTTGGCTTGAAGAACCAAGGAGCAACCTGCTACCTGAACTCGCTGATTCAGTCATTGTACTTCACCAACGCCTTTCGCAAGGTATGTCACAGGAAGCTCGAAACTTTCTTCCAGTGCTAACTTCAGACAGGCCGTCTACGCAATACCTACTCAAGACGAAGAGAATTTGACAAACAGTGCATACACGCTGCAGCGACTCTTCTACCAGCTCCAGACGTCGACTCAGGCAGTAAGCACCAATGAGCTGACCAAGTCTTTTGGCTGGGAAGCAAGGCATATCTTCGAGCAGCAAGATGTGCAAGAACTGTCACGAAAATTGATGGAACGCATGGAAGAGAAGATGAAGGGCACGAAAGTACAACACGTTCTTCCAGAGCTTTTCCGCGGAAAGCTCAAGACCTACATCAGCTGCATTAACGTGCCTTACGAATCGAGCAGGGTTGAAGATTTTTGGGATCTACAACTAAATGTCAGGGGCAACTCGGACGTCGCAGCCAGTTTCAAAGATTACATCTCTGTCGAAAAGATGGACGGCGAAAATCAGTATTTCGCTGGCGACGAGTACAAGCTACAGGATGCGAACAAGGGTGTGATCTTCGAGTCTTTCCCAGAAGTCATGCATCTTCAGCTCAAGCGATTTGAGTATGATTTCATGCGAGACGCCATGACGAAGGTGAATGATCGATATGAATTCCCCGAAATCATCGATCTCGCTCCATTCCTCTCAAAAGATGCCGAAATATCGGAACCATGGACATATCAGCTCCATGGTGTTTTGGTCCACAGTGGAGACCTCAATGCTGGGCATTACTATGCGTTCCTCAAGCCCACCAAGGACGGCTGCTTCTACAAGTATGATGACGACAAGGTTACTAGAGCTACCATGCGAGAAGTACTTGAAGAGAACTACGGAGGCGAATATATCGCCCCCAATGGCATCTACAAGCCTAACTCGAAGCCGATGCAGAGGGTCAACAGTGCCTACATGCTGGTGTACATCAGGAAGTCCCGACTCGACCATGTTCTTTGCCCCGTGGGTCAGGAGGATACCCCATCTCATCTCCAGAGGAGACTGGAAGAAGAAGCGGCCATCAAGGAAGCGCGACGGAGAGAAAGGGAGGAGCAGCATCTTTACCTGGGTGTGCGCGTTATTACTGAACAGACATTCCAAGCACATCATGGAACGGACCTCACCCTTTTTGATGTAGCACCAGACACGGAACCTGGTGCTGCCAAGTATTACCGTCTACGACGCACTGCGACCATACAGGACTTGATTGACCAGATCGGCCACGATACTAAGCGAGATCCAAAGCGAATCAGGCTCTGGTGCATGGTCAACCGTCAAAACAAAACTATCCGACCCGACGCGCCAATCACGGATCACCGAAAGACCATCGAGGATACCCATGGTAAAATGGCCGGAGGCAAGAATAATGACCTCAGGGTCTGGGCGGAAGTTGCGGAAGAAGTGAATGAAGCAGGAGAGCCAATCTGGCCTGGCAGCGGACCAAATGCGCTCGCCTACGGTCCAAAGAACGACAATATCTTACTATTCTTGAAGTGTTTCGATGTTGAAGCTCAACAACTGTTCGGCATTGGACACATCTACGTTAGCAAGGAAAAGAAGGTTGAAGAGCTCACGACGCCAATTTTGGCCAAGATTGGATTGACTCCTGCAGACAAAGTTCAGCTGAAGCTCTGGGAGGAAATCAAGCCGTCGATGATTGAACCCATGAAGGCCAAGCAATCTCTCAAGGCTGCCGAGCTTCAAGACGGAGACATTGTTTGTTTCCAGAAGGTAGTGGATCCGAAATTGGATCGAAAGCTTGCGTTCGACGGGGGCAAGTCTGATCTTTCGATCGACAGCAAGTCCTCCTCGGACAAGACCTGCGTTTCGCCGTAAGTTTTGAGTCTTGCGCGAAATTTAGACGTGTGCTGACGTATCCCCAGCACTATTTCCTCCACACGGGATAGGATTGAAGACGCCAGAGAGTGGTATGACTACCTTACCGTCCGAAGAGTTGTGCACTTCGCTCCTCATCCCAGGTTGGGCTCGCCGGGACAGGAAGCAGTCGATGTGGAGCTGAGCACTAGATTCACCTACGATCAAGTTGCCGAGAGAGTTGGAGAGAGACTGGGTGTTGATTCAACTCACCTCCGCTTCTACACAGTCAACTTACAGACAGGCAACCCGAAGGTAGCTGTGAAACGCAATCCCACGCAGACTCTGCAGCAAATCCTCTCTCCTCCATATGCCAGCTACTCTGGTGGCAACCAACGACAAGATTCCTTGTACTACGAGGTGCTTGATATCTCCCTCACTGAGCTGGACACGAAAAAGTCCCTCAAGGTCGTCTGGCTCACAGAAGGCATCTCCAAAGAGGTAAGAATTCCCCCCTTGCAGACAGAATATTCGGGCTGACCTGTCAGGAACAATTCGAGGTCCTTGTCCCCAAGAACGGCGATGTGTCGGATGTCATCGCCGCTTTGATCAAGAGGGCGAAACTAGATGACATCAACCCAGATCACATTCGAGTGTACGAAGTGCACAATTATAAACTTTACAAGGAGCTTCCGCCTGACTACAGCGTGGTCAGCATCACCGACTATGTCAACCTCGTTGCTGAGAAGAAGACGGAGGAAGAGCTGAACGATCCGGACAATAGCCATTACGTATACGCCTTTCATTTCCAGACCGAGCCTAGCAAGGCCCACGGCATTCCTTTTAGATTCCTCATCAGGCCTGTAAGTTGAGATCTGATCATCTGTCCGATGCTATATACTAACTTCCAAGCAGGAAGAGAAGTTCTCCGAGACCAAGAAGCGCCTTGAAAAGCGAACTGGCTTCAAGGGCAAGAACTTCGAAAAGATCAAGTTTGCCGTGGTCAAGAAGGGCCCTGCCTACTCGAAACCTACTTACCTTACAGATGGTACGTTTTTGCGCAGTTGACCCTTTCCCCCACCCCAACCCTTTTGCTGACCCCCTGTAGACGATATCATATGGGAGATATTTGGTGATGAGGACCTGCTCGGATTGGATCATCTCGACCGAGCCCGAGCCGCTCGCAACGGTGCCGGAGATCTCTTCTTGAAGTAGTCCTCATTCATTGGGAGGCGCGCGTGCATTGTTCTGGTTCTAACTAAGGCTGTATATCTCTGGGGCGCTGGATGGGGCACAAATCAACCTTCAAGTTGCCCGGCTATTATTTTCGCAACGAGGGCCGCACTGTCTGCGGAGGGTCACGGTTTGGCATTGAGCCCAGGTAGACACATCTGCATAGTAGCGGGCTAGGAGGTGCAACACACACGATGGTTTTTTCAAGCAAGGAAACGAATTCATGGACTAGTCATATCCATACGCAAGCGGTCTTCTGGTTAGATTAAAAAGAAATCAGAATACTAGTCTTTAATTTCACTATAGTCTGCCTCGTTAGGTGAATTTTGTAAATAACTATTTCTACATAGTTGCGCTGTGAGGCTGCTTCAATCGACAGGGGTCGCGCTCGAACCACATGCTTGAATGCGGCCGCACCCTGCCCCAGAAATCGACACCTTTGCATCTAAACCTCGAAGCTCACTCGACTTCAACGACAACGCGCCCCACCCCGCCAGCGCAACGCCATGAAGTCCTTCCTCTTCCTCTGCGGGCTCATCGCCTCTCTCGTGTCCGTCGCATCAGCTACCGCGCTGACGTACAAGCTATCGGCGAACGAGAAAGCATGCTTCTTCAGCCAGGTGCAGCAAAAGGGCGCCAAGGTTGCCTTCTACTTCGCCGTACGTGCTCGACCTCTGCTACCTACTCGTCTGCCAACATCCTGGTCTGCCAAATACATTTACTTACGTGGAATTTTGTGTTAGGTGCAATCGGGTGGTCAATTCGATATCGACTATGAAGTTGTGGGACCCACGGGCAAGGTTATCATGGATGGCGAGAAAGAACGTCAGGGCGATTTCGTCTTTACGGCTAATGATGTCGGAGAGTATCGGTTCTGCTTTAATAACGAAATGAGCACCTTTGCGGACAAATTCGTTGATTTTGAAATCGCCGTATGTCTTTCCCTTGCTCTGCCCTTCTGCTCTGCCCCTCCACACTCTGCCCTCCCCTCTCTCTATTCGAAGCGCGAAGCTAATAATCCCTTCTTTTCCGCCCAAACAGGTCGAGAACGAAGAACGCGCCTCTCTCCCCTCCAAGCAAGGCACCTCCCCCGAACAAACTTCCGCAGTCGAAGAATCGATCTTCAAGCTGTCCGGGCAGCTCTCCACCATCACGCGAAACCAGAAATATTTCCGCACGAGAGAGAATCGAAATTTGAGTACTGTGAGCAGTACGGAGAAGCGGATCTTTAACTTTAGTGTTATTGAGAGTTTGATGATGGTGTGTATGGCGGGGCTGCAGGTTTTTGTGGTCAGGTTCTTTTTTCAGGTGAGTGATAGATTGGATTTTAAGGCGATTAAGGGGCTGATGAAGGGGGATCAGGGTGCGAGGAAGGGGTATGTGTGAGTTTGTGGGTTGGAGATGGGGAGGGGGTGGGTAGAAGAAAGGAAGGGGAGAAAAGGAGAACAGGAGAAAATATGTGTTCATCGATGGCGCTACGGAAATGCTGGTGTATTGTCGCGTTACTATATATTTACGATGAATGAGGGCTCGCTCTTGGGTTTTTGAAGGGATTCTGGTTCCCAGCTTCACCTGGAATTGAAGGGCATATAGTAAGTATGCGTACAAGGTCGAGTTGAAGCTTCGCTCTTGGCGGCTTGTCACCCAATCTCTGTAGGAGTACTGTATGAACATGGATATGAATCCTCTAGAAAGTAGAAAGGAAAAAGACTCGTCCACCGAATAGTTTTCTCGCCATTCCTTCGTAAAAAAGGAGTTATTCTTTCGCTGCTGACACGTGACGCCATACTCTCTAAATTGGCGGTAAGTTCCGGCAGAAGCCCGCCTTGGTCGCTCGCGATATTTTGACCTTCACGACCTCCAACCTCTAGAGAGCCTGACGCCAGCTCTCCCGATCCTCACCCACCAATAATCCTACCGGCTCCAACAAACTCGCAATGGCATCTATTTCAGCTTCCTTGGCCTCCGCCCTGCCAAAACCTAAATACACGGGCGAGGAGGAAGAATTACCAGCACATGCGCAGCAACGAGGTCCTCGAATTCTGGGCGCTGGCTCCCTCGACGAAAGCCAGATTGTTCTGAAGGTGCGCTCATCCTGTTCACGAGTTCTAGATGACTATACTAATTGTTTGCGCTTCAGAGAGCCGGCCCTCCCCCGTATGGAAAACGCGCAGGATGGCGACCTCGATCAGCAGAAGACTTCGGCGACGGCGGCGCGTTTCCCGAGATTCCCCATGCGCAATATCCATTAGATATGGGCCGTAAGTCGGCGACATCTAGCAATGCTCTCGCCATTCAAGTCGACAAGGAAGGAAAGGTCAAATACGATGCGATCGCGCGTCAGGGACATAACGAGGGGCGCATCGTCCACGCTTCGTTCAAAGATCTCATCCCCTTACGCCAACGTGCCGATGCAGGAGAAATCAATCTGGCTCGACCGTCACAGGAGGAAGTGGAGGCGGCTACACAGAAGACGAAGGAGGCTCTTGCAAAGCTTGTCAACGGGGCGGTGGCTGCTCAGAAGCCGAAGAACGTCAATGTTGGATCCAGGAAAGACCCTACATTCGTGCGTTACACACCAGCAAACCAGATGGGCGATAACTCGCGGAAGCAAGATCGTATCATGAAGATCGTAGAACGACAGGTCGATCCCATGGAACCCCCCAAGTTCAAGCACAAGAAGATCCCCCGCGGCCCGCCTAGTCCCCCACCACCTATCATGCATTCTCCTCCTCGAAAGCTTACAGCCGAAGATCAAGAAGCCTGGAAAATCCCACCCCCAGTTTCCAACTGGAAGAATCCCAAGGGTTACACTGTACCTCTTGACAAGCGTCTAGCAGCCGACGGCCGTGGCCTCCAAGATGTAACCATCAACGACAAATTCGCCCAGTTCGCCGAAGCGCTGTTCACCGCAGACCGCCATGCTAGAGAAGAGGTCAAGCAGCGTGCACTCATGCAGCAGCGTCTCGCCGAAAAGGAAAAAGCCCAAAAGGAAGAGCATCTTCGAATGTTGGCTCAAAAAGCCCGCGAAGAGCGAGCTGCTGCCGGATCCGGTCGTCGTGCATCCAGAACCTCACGGTCCCGCTCGGGCAGCTACTCGTCCTATTCTGGCAGTGACTCAGGCAGTGACAGCGAAGGTTCCGTCCGCGAGCGCGAGAAAGCTCGCGCTGAGCGCCGCCGCGAGGAAGAGCGCAAACTGCGCCAAAACCGCATGGGAGCCGAACGCCGCGTGCAAGTACTTGCTCGCGAGCAGAACCGGGATATTTCCGAAAAAGTGGCACTTGGACTTGCAAAACCTACGCAGAGTTCAGAGAGTATGTGGGATAGCAGGTTGTTTAACCAAACGAGTGGTTTTGACACTGGGTTTAATGAGGATCAGCATTATGATAAGCCGCTGTTTGCGGCGCAGGATGCGATTTCTAGTATTTATCGACCGAGGGCTAATGATGCGGGGGTCGATGATGAGGAGGAGGCGGGGAATGAGATGGAGAGGATTAAGAAGAGTAATCGGTTTGAGGTGTTGGGACGGGGTGGGTTCAAGGGGGCTGAGGAGCAGGAGGTGAGTTTATTTTCTTATCCTGTTTGGTTCTACCCCCTTTTTTTTGAGTCATTGGGAAAGGGATTGGAAAGGATGAATGCTAATGAGTGTGTGGTGTTGTAGGCAAGAGAGGGACCGGTGCAGTTTGAGAAGGACACTGGCGAGGATCCTTTCAATATCAATGGTCTGATTGAGGAGGTGCAGGAGGGAGGAGCGGGGAAGAAGCGGTATGGTGTGCAGGATGACAAGAGAGACGCGAAACGCAGTCGGGTAGACGATGATGATGAGTAAGGGATGCCCAGCTCTTGGTGAGAAGGGGCTTTTTACCTTCCTAGACACCAATTCAGAATTGGATTGGCTTGCATTGGGAACGGAGTTAGCGAATTAGCGAATCCTAAGACCTGCGTGGTCGGCTTTGCACTTTATGAAACAGTTATTCAATTTCGTTGAAGCTCTTTTGCGAGTTAGCCTAGTGAGGCCAGAGTAATTACGGTCATTGCGCTGCCAGTACGTCGAATTTCATGATTTGGTGACATCTGCTGGTAGTCACTGAGCCGACTGTCGAACCTCAGGTTTCTTGTTCATCCACCTGCCTTGTCCCTTGGCTAAGCCGACCATGAACCCTATAAAAGCAGTACTAACCCCAGCTTTGACTTTCCAATTTCCGGAGCTCACCTCTCACGAATCCATCGTGTGACGTGTATCCGAAGAGTCACTAGCTAGCCACTCACTTTTGGGACTGCCAGCCCAAACTTCTAGTTTCTTGTTGCAGATTTGTGCTATGCTTGAGACTCCAGAGATATCAAGATTGCGAGCATGCGTGGTTCTAGTCTTGGGGACGGGCCGGGACGGCAAAGTTTGTTGGGTGACGGTAAGTGGATCAACTGATACTAGGGAGGAGTTGTGATAGCACTTCGATGCTACTGGAAGCAGGGGCAGAGCAGGTTTTGGACAATACGCAGGCTGGTGTCTTATGGGCGTTAAGCTACGAAAGGTGTCGAAACCTGTCACAAAAATACCGCGGTACCTGGCAGTGACTGGGCTGGGCTAGGCTGCAACACTCGCGTTTCTCTCCACAAGTTTTTTTCTTGTAGATCAAGTGGTGGGGGTTAAGGGTCTTTATATAGCTGTACATAGTCGGACTCGAGGAGACCAGATCAAGAAGGGCTCCTGCATGATTACGGGGTAGTGACGTCGAACAGGGGTGATGCCACTGCTAAGTGCTACGTCAGATTTGATGGCCCTGAGAGGGACTTGTTGCACACGTGACATCTCACTTGTCCTTTTCTTTTTTGTTTAAGCTGACCATCAACGCTATAAAAAGGGTGCTTGCCCATGGACTGATAGAACCAAAGTTTAAACTGGAAATAAAGCTTTGCAACCGCATTCCACGGGAATGTCGACTACTTTGGTTCGTCTGTACTCTGTTGTACATCCATGGAGTATGAACTTCAGATCTTCTAATTGCAGCATTGCTAGGACCTTCTTAAGTCTGACGAGCTTGGACACTGCTAGTGTTGCGACAGTGATTGAAGTAAGTGACAGCAGATAGCCGCTGTGACAGCAATTGGACGCTTCCACTGGCAGGAGATAGAGCTAGATGTGGAGACACCGCAGGCTGGTGTCTCAAGGCTTTAGACGATGAGAACCAATGATTCCCATCACCAGAGATTCTCTAGACCTTGAGGGCGCAAGGCCAGAGGTTATTGCCAGTTGGAACCATGGTCTTTTTTGCAGGTCTAGTAGGGAGGAAATGGAGTCCTTATATAGATGCAGCTGGTTGAGGAGACCAGAAATAAGATCTCCAACCTCGGTCCTACCTTGCCAGCTAGGTACATCACTGGACCATGTTTCCAATTTTTCTTGAAGCTGTTTCTTGCGAATTCGAGGACGGTGTCGGACACTGAGCAGTAAAGCAGAATCCAATAGGAGGGGTTTGTTGCACACGTGACACCGCTTGTGCCTTGTGAAATCTCACAGTCTTATAAAAGGGGCACTGACCTCGGGGTAAATTGGATCAAAGCTTGAAATAAGACAGGATGCACAACATGCGCTCTCATGGAAACTCCGTCTTAGACTATCAGGAGGATCAGCCCTATGGAAGAAAACAAATTCGGGGGAGTACGAAATCTCGAAAATTCCTAGGATCAAAATTTTGAGCAGGATTTTCTAGTCTTGACGACGGTGAGTGATCCAAGCGACAGCAGGTCAGCAGGGAAGTGCTTTGACAACACGATATGTTTGTCGAGGATTGAAAAACAGAGCTGAGTTCAGGACTACAGAATCTCGAAGTTTCGGTCGACAAGCTCTATCGAAACCCCATCGGAAAATGTCAAGATGCCTGATGGATACAGGGCGAGGCGTTCTCGCCAATCAATTGCCGTAAAAGTTCTATGTTTTCCTTGTAGATCAAGTAGAGAAAGAAGGAGGTCTTTATATAGGCTTTCAGGGGCTTCCTTCCAGTCACTTCACCCTGAGAACTTCTGGAGCGAATGGCTGATGTGTTGACGACAGCAAAATTTTCTCTTTGACGGTAGATAAACCAGCTGCCTATCGCCTTACCGTTTTCCTTTTCCAGGCACGGTGGGTACGACTATGAGAAACCCGGCATATCTAATCATGATCCCATGGATGCACAACTTGACATATGGCGAGTCAAGTGCTGTTGTGTCCCTTCACATCAGACACCATCCACCAAGTCTGTGGTCTGGGAACCTTTCGGTTAGAAAGAAGGACGACTGGAGGTCTTTTTATAGCTGGTCGAGGACCAGGGAACCAGGACAGGGACTGTGAAATAGTTAGGCTTGCATTGCAAGACCGCGGTAGACGAGGGAGGTGCAGAAGTTCCGAAAGTATGGCAAGCTTAGGTGAATCGAACGACGGCAAGGAAGCGTTGCGACAACAGGGAATCCTAATGAGTAATGACAGAAGGGAGTGTCTAAGACAGCAGAGTGTACTTCTTGTAAATAAATCGTTTCGGGAACTTCAAGTGCAAGGCACATATGCTGATGACTTGACCAAAATTGAGACAAGGCTCAATATTCTGATTTCTGATTCGAGGGGCTGTCGGAAATCATTACAAAGTAAGGTACAAAAGGGTCGATAACTTTGCCGGGCAATGATTTTACGTAACACTCCATATCGTCTAGGGCATTTTGGTTTCGAAGATGGGGAGACTGATGGACTTTATATAGCTGGGTCAGTGACCAGCGAGACTGGGAAAAGCCTGGGAAGGCTAAAGGCATGGTTGGCTCCCGCTTCAGGGACGGTAAGTGAATCAAATGACAGCAGACCGTCGTTTCGACAGCAAGCCAAGTTTCTGAACATTCAAGTCTTAGATTTTGAGGAACTCTAGACATAGCTCGATTGCTTGGGGAGCATTGAGCTGGAATCGCTATCCAACCAGGATGAGTATACAGAGAGCGCTCAGGGCTGGTAGGCACATTCGTACGAATCCAGCAGGTGGTTGAAGCTGGACTAATAGGACGAAAGCTAAGGTTCTTTAAATAGTTATTGGTCCAGGAAACTGGAAACTGGGACGCTGAGCTCACGGCTACTAACATGAACAATTACAGTCTTACAGACGGCAAGTAAGTTCACTGACAGTAGCTAGTCGTTTTGACAGCAAGGCCCATTTTCGGGGATCCAAACGAGTCGTAAATTTGGAGACTTGGAATATACACCACTCACTTCAGGGGAATGAAGGTCGAGGAAGCAAGGCAGCAAAAAATTCTCGGGAGATTCATAGGCATAGAATTAGTGAAGTTGTCCCATGTAAGGTTCTTCGATGTTTTTGATCCCTGGGTCTTTGAGAGGGTGGATGCTGAATGTCTTTATATAGCTGAACCAGGACCAGGAAGACAAAGCGAGAACTCAGAGCTCGGGGAATTGTAAGGCGTGCTAGCTTGCTAGAGTTCCTCGTCTTCGGGGTGGCAAACGTATTCAACGACAGTGGGTAGTTCTCGCAATGACAACATATGTCTTCGGGGTTGGAAACCGGAGATTCTGGGAACACTCAGCTCCAAATTAAGGCGCAGCTGCGTAAGATATCATATGATGATAGAATCAAACCTCTGCTGGAAATTTGGGAGATCTCGATTCTATACTTCGTCGTACACGTATCCGAAAGACGTATGTTTGAGCTTTGGTATGTAGCGGATGATTGAGGTTTATATAGTTGCAGTCCAGGACCGCAGGGAGATCCAGGGAGCTTGAGACGAGCTGCCCAGGTTGCTAGAATATCAAAGCTGCAAGCATAAGTGGTTTCAGGCTCGACAGTGGCAAGCATATGTGTCGAGCAACAGCAAGTAACGGCGATAGATGTTGTCGGGGATTCAAGGAAGGAGGGCTTTGAATTTCGAAGAAAGTGTACTGATAGGTAGTGATGGCACAAAACTAGTAGTCGACTCGAATTACTACTAGTTCGGGACATTGACAAGAGATAATCGCAGTACACCATGAGATTCGAGTTTTATCGATTTTTCATGCAGACTGAAGGAGAGGGGTTCTGGGGGCTTTTATAGCTGAACCAGAAGAGCAAGACGGGGGGTTGCCTATTGCGGACCACAGGGCAAGCGAACCAGGGTTCTGAAATCTTAAGCTGCAAATGCACGATGCCCAGGAATTGGATGGCAAGCAATTTAGACATCAGCAGGTAGCCTTCGCGACAGCAGTTGAGGTTTCCGGTGGAGAAAGTAGAGCCGACAGGGAAGACAGAGACTGAAGCTGAGGCAGAAGCAGGCTCACATCTTCCTCTGGCGCTTTCTCAGGAGCTCCAGGGGATCAATTCAGCAATAAAGACGTATCGTAAGGCTTCTCTCCCGGGCCTCCAAACCCCAAGAGGCTCCAAATGCCATGGAGCCGATGTTCAACATAACAGTCCTCTACTTCTCACTAAGTCATGTGACCTTCCTCTTATGAGTTTTGTTGCACGTCGACGAACTCCGGACGGGCTCCTGGTAGGAGAACTGAGGGAAAATTGGCGGTGCAGAGATTCAATGCCAACCACTCTACCTTCTGACGATGTGTACCAAGCCCAAGGCACCATTGAGTCATCATAAGAGACGACACTTGTGTCTCCTAGTCGAGTGTGCCGTACGCTGACTTTCTTCATTCTTGCCGGTTTGGGTAGGCAAAGCTAGAGGAAGCATCGCTGTCAGGATCATCTTTGCAGAGCATGCGACTTGCAAACAAGACTTTGTACAGTCTGCGGTCAGCAGGTGGCGGCCACTCGGTTGGTAACAAATGATTAGCTATCCATTCTCAATCATCTGGCTGGTCTCGCTCACTTGTGATATATCCGATGACTCGTGATATTTTCAATGACTTGTTGATAGTCATGCCCTTACACGCGTGAAAGATGCCATGTTTTACCATCTAAAGGCCCAAAACCATTAGAGAAGACGGTAGATATCAGGTATAAAAGGGATCAATGCTGTCTGTCTGTTTCAACTTCAGCCATCGTCTTTCAAACCTTCTTACCTCTAACATCCGAAACTGAACTGAATGGTCAATGGGCAGCCTTCCAGAGTATCCAATGGCAGAGGCAGTGCTAGCAAGCGCAACCTCAAGCGCCCCGAACTATCGCAAATTTCTCATTCCCCCCAACCAACGTATTGAAATTCTTGCCAAGTCATTATGCAGAAGCGTACAAGGGGTAATTGTAGGACACCAAAACGAGCAAGTAGCCGTCTTTACAAAAACCACTTTTGATCCTCTGCAGCCTTCCCTCACGATGGACAACAACGTGGACCTCCTAACCATCGACGCGGCTCCGTATACGACCACCCTGGAATTTACGTTTTTCTTTCTGAATGAAGGACTCAAGCAGTACATTAATTCTGGCCAAGCCTTGGCCGTGAATTCCATTGATCCCACGAGGGTGGTTTACGCGGAGCCGGCAAAGTCTGTGTTGGTGACCCAGTCGAGAGACCGGACGAGGGACCAGAGTCGGGAAGGAAGTGTGGTTATGATGATCTTGACAGACACACGGGTAGACCGTATGGAGACCGATGACACCGAAACTTTTCCGTTCGAGCTGTACGCAGACACCGGGCGTTCCTAAAAGCACTGGTGAGCCTGGAAATTATGTGCTGGTTCGGGAGATCGAGATGGAAAACGGATCATGGATGGGTCAGCGAGCAAGCTGCAAGATAGCTAGAAATTGAGGTTTCAAGTGCTTATGAACATCTCCAATGTTCAAAGCGTCAGGTTACAGGACCCGGGTGTTCTCCTTGTCATGAGATGATATTTTCAATACGTGCCACTTTCCGTATGATTCCCCTAAGCCATGATCCCAACACACGTGAAAGCTGCCGTGTTTTAACATAGAAGGACTATCAAACCAGAAACCAGATAGCAAGTATAAGAGAGGCCAACAATGCTGCTCATCTCGTTCAACTCCGTCTTCCAGGCTTTCGCGTTTTCAACATTCTGAAAATGGCCACTGCAGTGGTAGGGACTGTGCTAGGAAGCCAAACCTCACCCACGTCCTACTCCCGCCGCTTCAACGTTCCCCCCTACCATCGCGTTGAGGTAGTAGTCAAGTCCAAACCCACCCCAAACGTGACCTACCAACAAGTAATCGTCACGCACCGCGACCTGCCCGTCGGCGCCTTCTCGCGCGGTGACCTACTGGGTACTACCGACATCATGTCATATTTCCTAGTCATCAATCAGGGACTCAGGCGCCTTACCATCCCAGCGATAGACCATGTAGTTGCCCTAGGAGTCTACTTCTTCTCCCTGCCTTTAGGAACGAGTAGTCAAATACCAGCGATGTCTGTGGATCCCGCACGGCTAGTTTACTCGTCACAGGCCCAGTCTGTGTTCTTGATTCGATCGAGAGATAACCTTTCGGACGAGGGATGTGAGGCTATAGTGGTGCTGACTGACGTACGTTCGGGAATACCTCATACCTTCTTCGACTTCCCGATGCTGATGGAAATTGCGTTTGCGACAAGGGATCGCAGGCACGAAGCTTGAAGGGCTGGCGGGCAAGATGTTTCAGGCGCTGGCGGGCAGAATAGTTAGAATGCACATCTGCAAGTGCCCCTGAACATCTCCAGTCTTCAAATTATCAACTTGACCAGGTGATATAAGCAATAAGAGGCAGACAGAAACGCGTGTTTCCAGTTTCCAGTGATTGATCAAGGAACAGTGCTAGATATTTGGAAACGAAATAGAAACAAAAGTTGTATACTGGTTTTCCAGGAGATCAGGCTTGGAATCACATCGAAGCAAATGGTGCAAGCGGTACGGTTCTGTGACTCTGTACCTGTCTGAACATTTCCATTAAAGCGTCATGTATTTCTTGAAACTTCAAGAGAACCAGACCGAGAGCTGGAAATTCCGGGACCCTACGTAACTGGTTCAGAAGAGACCCGAGACTACCTTGCTCAGAAGGTGATTCGAAGATCGGAGTCCCAAGCTCGGTTGCAAAGCGGGCTAGTAAAGGGAGCCACAATCATTCCAGGAACCCCGTGTCTCGGAGTACTTATGTACCCATTAACTCATAACGACCCCTCCACGCGCTTACACGCGGCCCGCCCTGTCATTGGCCAAGTTCCACAGCCCCTCTGCCTACTGTCACTTAGACTTCCAGTGACTGGGCGTGCTAGGATACCAGGAAAAGTCAATCGACGGCTGAAATTCCCTCATTGAGACATCCGATAAGGAACCTTGGGAACATCCGTCGAGGTCCGTCAAGATACAGCAAAAGTCAATTTGCAGCTGCCAAGCTTCCCAAGAAAAGTATTGGGCGTAGCGTAAGCGGCCACCTTGGGGGTTTTGCCGATGTAACGAGGTCCGAGGGTGAAACTTCGGAATAGCTTCATTCTTGCTAGTGAAGGATAGTGAGGGGTAAATGGATGGCTGGCTGGCTGGCGCTGACTTCAGCCTTACGGTTTCCGAGACAACAATTTGCTTGGTCTAAGGAAACTGGCGCATGAGTGAATGTAGTGTGTACTCGATAGAGTAGTATGCATGTTTCGTAGTTAAGAAGGGCCCCTAGTCGTCAAAATGTGCCAATGCTGCATGATCCCAACGGTTTGGTTTTGAGAGTGTGAGGTGGGTATATCACATGTAGTAGTGTGGGGTAGGTGATGGGGGTCCGGGGGAGGGGTTCAATGTTGGGGGCCGGGGAGAGGTTGTCAGGGTGATGCTGGAACGACGCGGCAGATGATGACCAGGACTTCAACAAGGCTTCTGAAAGAGATAGCCTCAGATAGGATAAAGTATGAGAGGGGGGAACTGACCGAGCTACTGCAGTTGACCATGCTAATATGCGACGCTCAGGCTCAATTGTGACGGATTGCTGGCTGCAACTGCCGGCTGCAGCAGATAAGGCAAAGATGCAGATAGTGCAGAATCCTTTAGTGTTGTTGGAGGGATTCCTAGTTGATATTAGTAAATAGTAAACGTGCCTATGGCGGCATATCGCAACATCTTTGTCTGCTTGCAAGTTCCGAGTCTCGGCACCTGGCGAGGCTCCAATTGACAAAACGACAAAGACAGAGAGAGGAATGATGCTATTCAGAAACCGAATCGGTGAATTTCACTTGCTGGCAGCCTTGCTCCAATGACTCTCAGTCTCCACTCGGAGCCTCAGTATCCCCGAATCCACCGGACCAAGGGTATTGTCAAGGCTTCATTCTTCGGTAACGTAGCCGCCGTCAATTGCCAATCGGCGGTTAAGCAGGGCTGTCGTCATTCTAGAACCGATCATTGCCGAAGTTCCCAGGACCCAAGCTCAGCAAGCTGGCACTGGCAGCAAGGGGATCCCCCTTGGGACGAGGGAGCCTGGACCAGATCAAGATCTGAGAGTTCAAGGAGAGTTGAGACAGAGCGTCAGACATTATTAGTAGTTGTGCCAAAGGTCGCATGGTGGGACGTGAAGATGATGCCAGCTATGTACGACGGCAGCGCCGGAAGCTGGGGTGTTCCTTGATTTCGGACGAATCGTAGATATTCTGGCTTTTAAGATCCGGCATCTTGCTGCTTGTCGATTGTTGGCTAGCCTGCTAGGAATTCTCCGATTAGTGATTAGAAGTTGGATAGGGCGTGTCTGACATTTGAGTCGCCGTCCGAGGAAAAGTTTCACAGCCTCAGCTAGAGCATTTGGTAGTGGTGGCAGGGTAACTCGTGTTGGAATGACGGCGATACCGAGTTTAGCGGGACCGACAGGCTCGGTGTTTGCACACTGACGGTGAGCCTGACAAGAGATACGGCGACGTCAGGCCGGCCGAAGAAAGGGTCGCTGTCGCAAGTACATGGTGTGTGTCCTTCATGCTGGAACCGGAGGTAGCACGAGGTTGAAGTCATGGAACCAAGAGTAACTCTCGATTGAGCACAGCAAGCAATATCCCCCACGGACCGACCGAGACTGACTGGCCTGGCTGCACATGCGAGCAAGAGCGGAGAATTCAGTCCGCATGGGGAAATTCGAGAGCAGAGTGAGTGGCATTCCTGTTTTGCATACAGCCGCCGGCGCGCATGCATGAGAATCGCTCAAGAGTTGCCAAGTGATGACCCTCATGGTTCCGAACGTCCTCAGCCCTGCTTTTGCGTCGGAGCAGCATGCCTCTTAGCCGGTCAGTCAAATGCAGCCTCTCGGGCCTCCTCACCGTTGTCGAATTGTTGTATATGTAGCAATGAGATCGAGATCTCCTGATGTCGATGCTTGCTCTCCACCATCATAATAGCTCGCGATATAAGTGATAGTAAGCCATCTTAACCGCCGTGACGTTGTCGTTGACCCCCATGCCGGCCCGTCGAAGAGAATAGCTGTCACATCGTCGGCGTCAAGTCTAGAAAGAGAATCCGGTTAATGCGGGGTTGAATAGAAATGCAGAGATGAAGCTTCTCGATATCGAATCTCCACATCGCCCCTCCAGAAGCGCGACTTGAGCACTAAGCAGCCGCCGCCTCCCCACGTTTCCGGCCAAGGCCTGCAACTTGTCCGAAGGTCGAATAGCCTGTTGCGGCACCTAAGTTCGCCCCGAAGCATATTCCAAATCGCGCCATCCTATCGGGCTACATGTAGTTGGTCGACACCAAGGCCCTTCGAGATTGGACGAACTGCGGTATTTCAGGGAATACAAGCGCCGGCGAGTCTTGAATCGACGGTAACCCAGGTCCCGAGCCAAGTGTTGCTGCCCCTGGACTGACCAGATTCAGACTCGCGTTGGTTCCGCACGCTTCCACGCCTGGGCAGTCTGGACGGCACGTTTCGCCGGCGGCGGCTGCGGAAGCGTAGGTAAATTTTGCTGCTATCGGTCAGTAAACAAGCTGAAGGCGCTGTGGAGCTCGGACTGAGGTGCAGCTGCTGTGACGTTGGACGAGGGTGAGTAGAGTGCGTGAGCCGTGTCTCTGATATTGGGATGGTCGACCGTGACGGAACCAGTGGCCGATCGGTTTTCCGTGCAGCCTGCGTTGTTTTGTTTCTCTGGCTATTTTGTCATTAATATTCGCGCATCTGCGAATGTCAGTGGCCGGCGACTGGGATGGAAATTGCACAGAGTTCAGGCTGACAACTCTATCAGCATCAAGCGCGCCAACACCTCATCATTAAGCGGCTGTTAGCCCGCCCCCAAGAATAAATCGCAAATCGCCCGCCTCTCTAATAAAAAAAATTCAATATTCGAGTTCACGCACCGCCAGAATAAGAGTTGCGGCTGCTTGACGCCTTCTCTCGCCTTCCGACATAGCCTCACCCCATCCCAATTGATTCCATTCTCTCTCGGTCGCCGTCGTCCAGCTTCCAAACCTTTCTTGAGCCGACACGCCGCTTCCCCACTCGCTCTCCCGGGCAGGAGAAACACTGGGACCCCACACTAATCTGCATCGGCCGTATCTGAAGAACATAGAAGCGCATATTTCCCTCCCGGAGCACCCTCTTGCACCACGCTTATCCTGCTCATCCCGAGAAACCCTCCCTCTGCTCCTCCGCATTCCACCTTTGACCCCTCGAAACCTGTTCGGCCCTCCCACTCTGTGGCCAAGACTGTGTCCAGCGCCCATTCGTCAACGACAAACACCCGGCCCTGCACACCAGCACTGATCGACAAAACTAAAGCGGAACCTCCTGCTTCCTGCATCATCCCCCCCCAGCACACATCCTCGACCGACCCCCATACATCACCGCCCTTCGCCTGCTGGGATGGCCGCGCAACAATAGCACACACCAAGCACCTCGAGATAACCGGCCACAACGCGACCCAGTAAATCCTGGAAATCGCGCGGCCTAGCAAGCTGCGTCTAGTGAACCGAGACATTCGTCAACGTCGTACCCGGCATCTGCTCTACCAGAATTTCCCACGAACGGCGCCGGTCCCACCTCTCCACTCAACTTCGGCCTGTCGTACTACCACGCCAAACTACTAGACTACCAGCTGTCCAGACATAACAATGGCAAATCCTGCCTTCCAGTTCCCAGACTCGCACCTCCATCGAAAACCTCTACCACCTCAGCTCCACAACCCGTCCTTCCTCGACGCCCAGGCCTCCTACTCCCACAGCCGAACCCGCACAACCTCGTCCAACGCCTTCCCTATACACAATCAGTCCCAGCCTGCCTACGCAAACAATATGCCCGTAAATCAATACGCGTCTCGTCGCACTCCTTCCAACGCCACCTTCTCAACCTTTGCCAGCTCCGGCAATGGCCCTGTACCAGTCCGACAGTCTTCTACAGATCTTCGTCGCTCGACCTCGAGTCGCTCCGGTAGCTCGGTAGCGCCGTCAGGCTATGTTGCTCTTATGCGGAAGCAGAAGGCCACCGTCTGGTGCGACCGGTCCCAACACGAAGATCCACGATTAGTCGCCGCACAGAAGGCTGCCAAGATGCGAGCTGCGATGGAAGTTGCTGGACGCAGCAATGGTCCCACTACGGGAGGCAGGTCCTCCACAAGTGCTGGCAGCATCGTAGGAAGCAATAAGGTCACAGCAAAGATCCGCCATCACGGCAAGGCTGGGCTCGTTGGGTATAGTCCGGGAGATCTTGTTGGAGGTGTTGGTGGTGTGCCGATGCGTCTGAGTGCGACTGAGGTTGAGGGAGAAGATTCTGATGACTCAAACCGAAACTCCGTCTACAACTATAACCACCGTACCGGAAGTGCACGAAGCAGCCAGGGAAGTGCTAGAAGTGCTAGAAGTGCTAAGCGAGGTGTTTCTTACGGCAGACAATCCGGGGCCAGCTCAACTGGGCGATGGAGTCACGGCAATACCCCTCCGAACGAGAAGGACAGAAACGGCTCGACTACGAATTCCATTGCCGAACTTGCAGAAGAGAAGCCTCAACATAACGGACAAGGCGACCTGCATCGCAGTGCGAGTGATACGAGTGGAAGCAGTGGAGAACGAGCGGATGGTCTTGCTGAACTCGACAGAGGCGAGGCGGCCAGATTAGCAAGCAACAGCCTGCTCAAGTCTACGCTGTCAAGAGAGAAGAGCACCCGGAACCCAGACGAGCTGAGACGAAGGGGAAGTGTTGATGAGCGGACGATGACAATGAGCGCTGGTCGACTCTACGTTGCCAATCCGGACGCAGACAGTGATTAAGCGGTGGATATACCCCTTTTCGACGCTTCTTTTTCAGAAAGCATAAGCATGGAAAGACAGGGAGAGTTGAGCACACAGGAGGACGAGATACAACTGCACACGCAAGAGCTTGCATTACACGGCGTTTCTCGGCACTTGTGGTAGGACTATTGGGCGGGCTTTGGATCCCGGGTATCATCTGGCATTTCTGCAGCGTTTCCAGGCGCCCACAAACAGAAGCCTGATGATGGTAATAATTACATATTCCCCCCTTGCTCGACATTGCTGCTCGCGTTTTTTGGGGCACAAGTCTGGAGCTGCGTGGTCGATTGTTGTAGGAGGATTCTGTATACAAGTTGCTTGACTATTGGCGAGTGGGGCCTACCTAGCAATAATAGAAAAGCCACGACAGTATACAATTTTCCAATCGATCCTTCGCAGTGGTGATGGCTTGGTTTGTTCGAATACTTCTAGTAATCGAGAATATCTCCAATTCTGAATGTTCATAAATATGCCGAATAACATGAATTTTTAAACAACCAGAAATATCTCCGATACCTACCTCATTGGAAACACTTTCAAGTCGTAGCACTTACACGCATGAAAGCAAAATACTGACCGTGCTTACTTAGTCGGCTAGGATCCATGGTTCGTTTGTCGGTAGTAAGTTTACAACATAGCGTTCAGCAGGTCTTATTTTGAAACTAAATTTCCATCAGTTTGAACCTCCAAAATCCACATTAGATCAGCACAGTCTCAGTAATCGAGCAATTCTTTTATTTTCGTAGAAGTGTGGTGTTTTGTGCCAGTTGCAGACATTCGGTGACGGCTAGGGTCCAATTTACGCGTCGAAATTGGGGGGGAAGTCGCGTCGCCGCAGCGCTCCTACCACTCTCGTCTCATTGAACGCGAGTCAATTGCACCTCCACCGACAACACCCTCAAACAATCCACCTTCTTTGATCTGCACCACCAGCTGCACCAACAGCTCGACTTTCTTTCAGGCGCATGTAAAACAACTGTTCTTGCCTCTAGGTACTTCGAAGCTCGTCTGCGTCGTCCGATCGTTCCTTTAAAGCTGCCGGGCTCGTCTGGCCTGCCGCGTGCCGTCTCACATTCACAATCTCGACCATGGACGCGTTCCTCACCAGCGAGGCCTCGCCTCGACCGGCAAAGAGGCAACTCGATGACGGCGCCTCGAATCACGAAACTCCTCGAAGTAGCTTGGGCAAATCTGCCAATGATGCCAGCAAAGACAACTCTCAGACCTCGTCGCTGCCCTCCCCGCCAATCAGCGGCTCTGCTGAGAAGCGCGACCGCGAAAATGCGCAGCTCGTTGACCACACGCGGGAACCCAGCCCTGCTGGGAGCGCAGTAAGCTCATCATTGAGCGACCCGAAATCTGCTACGCCTGGAATGAGTGGATCCAATGCCAGAGGTAAGCAACCCAAACTATGGGAAGCCGCAAATTGAGGATCACGTTCTAATTGTTCAGCAGGAAGCGACCAGCAGCCTCCAAGGAAGCGAACCAAGCTCACGTTCGCCGAGAAAGAAGAGAAGAAGGCCCTGAAAGAAATCGAGGATCGCAAGAAGGCTGAAGCCAGAGCGACCAAAGAAGCCGAGAAACGCGAGAAGGAGGCCGAGAAAGCCAAGCGAGATGCCGAAAAAGAGGCAGAGCGCAAGAAGAAAGAAGCCGAGAAGGAGGAGAAGCGATTAGCCAAAGAAGCCAAAGATGCTGCCAAGGAAAAGGAGCGCTTGGTCAAGGAGGAAGAGAAGCGCAAGAAAGAGGAGGAAAAGAAGAAGAAGGATGCCAGTCAGATGAGACTGAATTCTTTCTTCAAGAAACCTTCGGCGCCTAAGGACAATGCTGCTGCTGTTGCGGATGTCGAGAAGGGTGTTACCCCTAATACACTCAAGTCGATGTCACAAGTCGAGGACAAGCCATCTGGCAAGAAGGCAGAAGTCTCAGACTACGACAAGATCTTCCCTCCTTTCTTCGTCCAAAGCAACGTCACAGTGGCCCCCTACAGCCGCTTTGCACGAGACGAACGAGGTCTCGAGTCACTACAATCAAAGCTGGACCAATACATCACCCAGCAAGCCCAACTTCCCAAGCCCAAATCTTGGGACGCTTCTGAGCTCTTCCACATCCCCGAATACGCCCTACTTCAGCGTCGTGGAAAACCCGTAGTACCAGTCCGCCATATCATGAACCAGCTTGAAGGACTCGGAGACCACGCCCGCCCCGTCGACCTCACCTCGCAAAGCACTCAAATCCAGCGCCGCCGCGATCTGCTTAAGTCTGTCCGTCTCAAGTACCTCAAATACTACGAAGATGTCCGCCCTCCCTATTCAGGCACTTACTCCAAAACCCCATCCTCGGGGATTGCTCGCCTGGCCCGCAATCCTTTCAAGCGCGATCTCCCAGACACGAATTACGACTATGATTCGGAAGCTGAATGGGAGGAGCCGGAAGAAGGCGAGGACTTGGGATCTGAGGGTGAAGATGAAGAGGAGCCCGAAGATGGAGAGGATCTGGATGGCTTTTTGGACGATGAGAATGATGAGGTGATGCAGAGTAGGCTGGCGATTCCGAAGGAGTTGGAGCCGGTTAGTACGGGCTTGTGCTTCGAGGATCGCAAGAGGAGGAACCCGACGTTGAAGCTCTATGCTTATCGCATGGAGGTCATTCATGGTATGTTTTGCCCTGTGATTTGATAATGGTTCATGCTTGGTTTGGATTTGGTATTAGGGTATGGACATTTGCTAACTATTGCTACAGAGAAGCTCAACGGCCGTGCCCCTATCGACCCCTTCGCAACCCACTACTGGGAAACCCCCACCCCATCCTCCACCGCCGGCGCCATGGACCCTCCCCGTCTCCCCCTGCAATCCGTCCGCAACAACGCCACTCCCCCGTCTTCTCTCAACCCCACCAACCCCAACGCCCCCGCCTCTAATTGCGGACCACAAGGTCAAAGCAACAACAAATCAGGAGCACCGAAGAAACTGATAGTCGACGAAGACATGGAAGCATTCAAACAAGCTATCCAAGGCTCCGATTTGACCAAACAAGGTCTGGTTGAAGTCTTGTACAAACGCTTCCAGAAGAGAAATCCTCGTGCCGCTGTGAAGGATACGTTGGATCTGGTGGCCAAGAGGGTGGGGAACAAACAGGCTGATAAGCGCTGGGTGTTGATTTGAGTGGGTGTGTGCCATGTGAATTATTTCACTGATGGTCTTGAAGTTTGACCAGGGGGAGGACGACGGCTCGTTCTTCCTGGTCATCAGGACTATGATATGGTTTGTATGTTTTATTGGTGAATGGAAGCAGGCAGGGCTGTCTAGATATCTTGCTATGGGCAGATTTCTAGGACAGCTTGAACTGTTTTGTGCATCTGCGTCTATAGTAGGCGTATGGTGAGCAGGGCGTTTGGGCGTCTTGTTGCATCTCTTACTCTTCAACATGAGAGGCTGATCAGCGAAGCCTTTGCTAGCTAGCTGTTTCGTCGTTCGTCTGTTTATCTATTCGCATAGATGAGGGGCTGAGAGTCCGACAAAAATCGGGGGATGGGCGTTATCGTGTGTTTGGGAGGGGGGATATGGAACTGGCATTTGTATTGAAGCATTGTTGATAGATAATGAGATATCCACAGAAAAGGAACATTGGTGCTTGGGATCCGTGATGCTGTGATGAGTTGACTACCCTGCAGATGACTCGGACTTGGAACCGTGCTGGTCTTCACTTTCTACCTTCCAGTGGTGGGAAAGACCCGGGGCCTACGATTGGTAGTTAGTACGATGAGTAGGTGACGCTTAAGAGCTCGGTAACCCATTGAGGTGCCCTTCCAGCGAGGATGCTTGGAGAGGAGATCTGGGGAAAGCCCTGGAAAGGACGCATAAAGAGCTAAGAGGATGTCTGGGAGGGATACCTGGGTAGACCGTCCGAGTGTGAATCTTTCGACACGCAACAAAACTGAGGAGAGGATATATGAAACATGATTGGCTGGTCGTTTATAAACCAGGTCAAATTTTGTTACACATCGACAGTCCGTCCGGGCGGGCAGCTCGGGGACGTCTGCGCAGAAGGTCTGACTTCCGCGCTGGCAAATCGTCCCAGCCTTTTCCAATTGGATTCTTGACTACAGAGCGTAGACTAAAGCGGGAACCCGCGAAGCTCTACTTTATTCTAAGCTCCCAAATCCAGCATATCTCGAATTTTAATTGAAGCACCGTATAGTCCGGAGCTTCCTCCGGTCCGCCAAGGTGTCAAAACTCAAGTCTCAACAGGCAAGAAAAGAATTGCCGACCTCATGATGTCAAGACTCGCCAGGAAACTCGGAATTCAGCACGGAAATCGGGCATTATTTTGGACCCCGCCGCGGAGCGATTAACCATTACCTACCACGGACGGGGAGTTTTCTGGTTTCGAATAGTCGGTAGTGACGCCATTCCGACATAGCTTCCATAATATGGGGGCCTGCGGCGACATGGAGCCTCACAGCACCGCCACCATGGGTGGAGACGTTCTGGATCCCAGCTTCAATGTTGTGTGGGCGGGCGGTGATGTCACTCCGGGAGGCTTGACAGGTTTTTGAGGCTTGGGGACCCCGGACTTTGATAGCGTCGGGGTCGGGAGCGGCCGATGACGATTGGCGATCGTGAAAATTGAAAAATGGAAAGGAAAATTTTGGGCAAATTTGTCTGCGGAAATTGTTCAATGTTTGGGGACAAGAGCGGCGAATGGAGAAATTGTGGCTGATGTGCATCCTAAGGGCTCGCCGATTGTATTTAGGAATCATGAATTTGGGGGTGTTCTGGTGATTTGAGGATGGGGATTACCAAATGTTTGAAGAAAGCCATGACGATGCTTTTGCCAGAGTTGCGGAAATACGGGATCGGGGAAAGGCGGCAGGCCGAAGCCTCGGGACGTTGATAGCGCTTGATAAGAGCGAAGTCAATTCTTTCAGCCTCTCAAAATCTCCTTTTAGGCTTGAAATCGAAGATCGATGTGGAACAAGACTTGAGTGACCGTGGGGAGATTTGACTGCCACGTCAGAGAGTAGTAAAAGGAGGTACAATTGTATATTTGTAACACGGTACAAAATACCAAACCACAGAAGTATCGCCGATTCACATGTGATACACGGCTCGGACTCAAGCCGGTCGTTCGCTCGCAATGGAGAAGGGTGGAGGTCACGAGGGCAACTACCAACACGAAGGAGGAGAAGAGAGGACAGAAAATGTCCTTTCGGAAGCACTTTTAACAGTTTCAAGACGATCATGTCGTGTGCTGCCCTTCTTGATGGAGTCAAGTTTCTGTCGATGCGAGTCCTACGTCAGATCGCTGCCCCCACACTATGGCTTGGGATAGGATCTGATTGGTGGAAAGTTGAAAGGAGCACGCGACAACGCTGTGCCACTGCCTCTATTTCGAGCCAAGGCTTTGCCCAGCCGGCGCTGACGCCGCTTGATTGCGATCCTTTTTTCTCCCATCTCCGTCCTCGCTCTCCTTCTTCGCTTCTTCTCTTCTTCACTTTCGCGAGCCCCTTTGGCCTTCTCCTACATAGTGGTCGCATTCAATCGTATTTGCATCAGCGAGCCCAGTCTGCATGTACTCGTGAACTCACTTCGACTGCGCCAGCCTTATCTCACCTCCGTCTCACCTCCCTGAAAGAGAATCGCCATACTGCCCCTTCAGCTGCTCCCGAACCTATATACCTTCGCCCTCTGGATGATAGCGCGACTGCGACTGCGACCGCGACAACCAAACATCTTCCCAAGAAAGATGGTCTCCTTTCCCTTTCAGTCGCCGGTACCCGTCTTCCCGGACTACACCGGCCCCTACAAAGTCGGCACCATCGATGTCGAGCTGCCTGCCTCGGAACTCGAATCGCCCTCTGCCGCTCCTGACGCGACGATACAGACTGTACAGTATCGCATATTCTACCCTTGCGTGGATGATGGTAAGAAGAAACACAAGCAGGCCAGCTGGATTCCTTCGCCTCAAAGAGAGTACATTGCCGCCTACTCGCGCTTCTTGGGCATAGGATCCACGCTGGCAAAAATCATCTCGTGAGTCGCTCTCCTGGCAGAGAATATTGTCTGGACAAGACTGACTGTTTTGCGCTCTCCAGTTACATGGCCCCTCTGCTCTACTACATCTACATCCCAGTCCGAAAGAATGCGCCACTGGCAGAACCCAAGACTTCCAATGGCCGATGGCCGGTTATGCTCTTTTCACACGGCCTTGGTGGTTCCCGAAACGCATATTCACATCTCTGCGGATCAGTCGCCAGCCATGGCATGATTGTTATCGCTCCTGAGCACCGAGACGGATCTACGCCAATTTCCTTTATTCGCGATGTGCCGACAGCCGATATGGCTTCTGGAGATGAGAAGACAGCTCGCAAGACAAGCAGACGGCACACCACCTATACTCGATACTCGCACACGCCCTCTCCAGAAGTAGAAGCCGCCAGAAACACTCAGCTGAAGATCAGATTATGGGAAATGGGCTGTATCCACGACTCGATGCTGAAAATTGACAATGGAAAACCGCTCACGAACCTCAACTCCTCGTCCGCCAGTCTGGCACAATTCGCAAGCAAGATGGGTGTGCAAGAGCCTGGAAGCATCGCATTCGCCGGTCACTCATTTGGCGCTGCGACAATCGTACAACTCCTCAAATCCGCCTTTTACGCTCCCGAAGCCAAAGACGCTCCAAAGGAATACGAACCCCTTTTTACCCCATCCTCACGATCCGCCATCTGCTCGCAAATCACCCCAAACAACCCCGTCATGCTTCTCGACACCTGGTGTATGCCCCTGCGTGCTCCTACGGTTCGCTGGCTCTGGGATAAGCCCCTGCCCAGCTACGCCCCAGGCGGACCTGGTGGCTCCCGTCTCCTGGCAGTGGAATCCGAACACTTTGTAAAATGGCGCCAAAATCTCAAATCCACCAAACGTCTTCTATCGCCCGACCCTACAAACGACAACTTCGACGGCAAATTCGAAGGCGGAAAAGCACCACGGTTCTACTATCCCGTAAGCTCTGCTCATCTGAGCCAGAGCGATTTCGGCATCCTGTTCCCGTACATGACAAAGAAGATCTTCGCAAGCGAGGAGCCGGAACGCTGCATGACGCTGAACATTCGGGCTGTGCTGCAGGTGCTGCGAGAGGCGGGTGTGGAGGTTGCGCCGACGTGCAAGGAGGATATGGAGATTGTGTCTACGGACGGCAAGACGGATACGACGGAACAAGCATCGAAAAACGATACTATGATTTTCGGGGAGAACAGAGAAGGTGTGAGGGGATGGACATACATTGATCCTAGCATGTTGGATGTGCTGGACGTGAATGAGGACGAGGGCCGAGAGGAGAGTAATGCCAAGGCCGCAGCGGGCATTCAGGAGGATAAGGAGGTCGGTGGTGAGCTGAGAAAGGAGACGGGCGAGGTTGTGGAGCCCATTGCTGTGGGTGCTTGAGATGCGAAAGGTGCGTTAAGGTGAGGACAGAAAGAACGAAAAGATACCCAAGGAAAAGATCCGGCAAGAACAGTACCAGAAAGCTTTAAGCGCAGATGGACACAGGAATCAGAGGCGGGGGGGCGGGTTGATTTGCACTGTTTTCACTGTTCGGATGGACTCGCAAAAGCAAGGAATTCCTCTTTTCTCGGGTCTTGGGCAGACAAAGGAGTTCGTTCGCGTTTGCATTTATTTCCAGCGTATTTCGAAGCATAGCGGGAATGCGGGATGGGATTTGGGTTAGGCTATTGGCGTTTCTCGCCGTGGCTGGCACTGGTCTCAGGACAGGGAGGTTCGCAAGGAAGTGTAGTTTAGATGCTTATTAGGCGTAATCCAAATTCCAGAATTGAACTGTTAAACACCAATGGGGACCTACATCGACGCCGTGTTTTCTTGTTACATCGTGAGCCTTTTGAACTTGAGGCTCTGAGATTTAGGTTTCCTAAAATCAAATGATAGATGGCGGTAATCATGCTCGTGGTGACAAGTCATGAACCGGGAATCTGAGTTAAAGGAACAGGTGAAATGATCGAGGATACTTTCGACTTAGTAAGGGTAGTAACAACGATTTGCAAGTCTTCTAAAGCCTCTGCTATGTCGAAGTGCTGTTACTGCCATTTCAAAATGCCGCCGTCGATTGGCGAAAGAGAGTCGCTGGAGTACATGTAGACATTCACCGGACAAAGAAACGATACTACAAGAATGGAAAAGTGTCACAAGACGTGTCGCTCGCCACCTCTCTAGATATCGTCCATTTTGCACTTTAGTTCACAGCAGGTACAGACATCGTGAATTGAAGTCTTGTCCTTGGTCAAATCCATATATTTCATCTTTCGGTTCTTGGATCACGGACGTCGGCGGTTGCACGAATTGCCGCTAACGGCTCAGCGCCACGTGATAGCGCTACTCTAGCGCGTTTTCCAGATCCGTGCAGTCCCCCATCCGCCGCAATCTGAATCCGCATCTCCATCGGCGCAGCTACCCGCGAGGAGCCCTCGACAATGGCTCCTCAGTACCATCGCAGCAAGAAGGCTGCCGAGCAATTTGCATACGATGGCGTTCAGGGTTCGCTCGAGTCACAAGCCCTGAGAGCGATCAAACACGAGGTTCTTTCGTCTGATCCAGCGGGCCCTTCGCAGGTAGGTGATGTACCGCGTTCCCACAAGACGCGACAGACTTTACTTTTGCAAGGTTTGGTGCAGACGCACTGACCATCGTGCAGATCGTTCCCTTTCAAGCTCGAGACGCGTCGAGATTGAGCAAACACGACGAAGAGGAGCCTGGAGAAGGTGGCGACGCTGTTGTTGCTGCTGCTGCAAGGAAAAGTGTCACCTTCGAAGACCGAACTGTTGCTTCTGACGCCGACGACGACGATCCTTTGGCCGATTCGCTCATACCAGAAGAGGAAGTACTGCTTGACTTCGAGTTCGATCACCCGGTAGAAGAAAGTCAGGCAGAGGATGAGCAATTGGAGCTCCCACTGCCGGAACTCCCACCCAGCAAAGACATTTCATCGAACACCGATGAGCAATCGCAGTTCCGAAAGCCGGAACTCCCACCCAGCAAACGCACATCGTCGGACACGGACGAACACACTGCCGCACACACGACTCTGAAAGAAACCGAGCCCGACAGCCTCCCGAAGCAACAGTCTCTACCCCAGCTTCGAAAAGTTCGGAAAACCATGGACGGCGTATCGTCCCAATTGACCGGTTCTCCAACTCAGGAGAATGACCCGTCTATTTACGAGAGTCGTCCGTATCTCTCGGTGTCGAATGCGTTGCCGGCTGCTCTGCAAAATGGTGCACAGGAGGCTTCGATTGAAGACCCGGAACCAATTGAGGAAGAGTCACAGGATGATGGCCCCGTAAACCTCCACTTCAGTCAGCACGATGTCGATCAGCACACGTTTGACACGAACCAGTCACCGCCACACTTCCTGCCACCCGAGACGCCTCATCATGCCAACCCTTTTGCCGGAAGCCGAGGAGCTGTCATCTCACCCGGGCAATTGTTTGATGCAACACAGCCAACGCCACATACAGCAGGTCGTGGCCTTTCTAGTGCACTGTCGAAGAGGCCTTCCCCGCCAAGCTACAATGAACCACCGGAGCTTGACTCGCAGAGTTCTCCCCTCGCTCGCCGGGACGAACCGGCTATACGGCCTCAAGAGTCGAGCAGTCTCCCCCAAGTCCTTGCCTCTTCCGACATGAACGCAAGGATCCGAAAGGGTACTTCTGACCTCGGCCCTGTTGTTCGCAATACCAGCGAGCCAAGGGCTTCTACTGGAGGACTTATGAAGACGTCCCTCAAGTCGACAAAATCGCTAGTACAGTCACGACGAGAACCTTCGGCTACTTCCGAGCCACGTAAGGCATCCCAGGAACGACGTCGTAACTTTGAGATCTCCTCTTCGTTCCAGAAGGACGATGATCTCAGTCAGGACTTCAGTGAAGACGAAATAGCTCGACGACATAGAATCAGGAGAAAAAGGGAAAAGCAACGAGAAGCCGCTCGAAAGGAGATGGCTGCCGTTAAAGCCAAGCCTCGATCCAGTTCTCCTGTCGAAGATGAGAGGCCGCAAGTCGTCTCGACAGACCCCTCTAGCTCACCTCGCGTAAATGATGCGCCGATTGCTCCGGCAGGTGGTCAGAGGAGAAAGAGGAGTTCTCAAGAAAAGTACCTGGATCAGTGTTCCGGAAAGAAAGCCCGAGACACCCAAGATGGAGAGACATCCCAAGTTACAGGGGCTACGGATCCTGCCGTTGACCCAGACCAGGATGTCGTACCGGACTCCCAGGTCGTGGCAAAGCCGGATGACGCTGTGGAAGAGGATGACGGAGAGGAGACTGAAGCTCCTGAAGAGGCTGAAGAGGCTGAAGAGGACAATGCCATGCGAGATGCTGCGGAAGCCGATGTTGGAGCCGAGGTTGAAGACGACCTCGCTGACGCTGACGTCGAAACCGAGTTGGGTGACGGAGACAGTCAGGATGAAGAGCCTCAGGAGGAAGATATTCGGAGTGAAATGCCTCACGATGAAGAGGTTTACGACGAGGAGGCTCACGATGAAGATGCGGGAGAAGAAGCCGTGGCTGCCAACGAAGAGGCTCAGGATGAAGAGATGGAAGAAGAAGCCGACGCTGTTGGCCAAGTGCGCCAAGGGCAAAAAGATGCTGCCGAACAGCACCGTCTAATCTCTGAACTCCCATCACCTGCTGCTGAGCCAGTCCCTGCTTTGGACCACGACGGAGAGACAGAAATCAGCGCCAATAGCTCCCACAACGGTTCTCAACGCAGCCAAGAAGCTGTTCAGTCTTCAAGACAAGCCTCAACCGTGTATTTTAGCCTTGAAGCACCTCGTCCGAGTCTCAAACCGCCTACGCAAGCTGATAGTATCACGCGCGTTCCAGAGACGAGCCCGCCGGGCACCCAACACCCGCCTTTTGCTGACCTGAACCAGTCTCCTGTTGCGCAACCGGACTTTGGACTGGATATTGACGTGCCTGGACTGACACAGGATGAAGCTTTCGCGAATGCTGTGGGTATTGGGTCTTCGCCACCTCGGATTGCTCGGAAGGTGTCGAATGCTCGAAAGGCGTCTGGTCGTGAACGAACAGCCAGTCCTGAACGAGCACCTGAACTCGAAGAAGCGCCTGAAGTCGAGCAAGCTCCTGAACCCAAACGAGCATCTCAGCCCAAAAGGGCATCTCAAGCTGGACGAGCATCTCTAGCTGGACGAGCATCTCAAGCTGGACAAGCATCTCTAGCTGAACGATTATCTCAAGTTGGACGAGCATCTCAGGCCGAACGAGCTTCTCAAGCTGGACGGGCATCTCAGTCCAAACGAGCACGTGAACCATCTGTGCCCTCTGCCGGGGAAAACGCTACAACGCAGGGACCGAGAGAAGCTCCGCCACAGTCTACGAAGACATCGGATTTGTCCAGTCTTCGCTCGGTGGAACCCCCTCCTGCATCACGTCCGACTCCGGCTTCAGCTGCACCTTCGGTATTCGACTTAACTGGACGTTCAGACTCATCTAGCTCAAATGGCTCGACTGCACAGGAGAGGACGACGAGTTTTGGTAGTACAATCTCTGTGAAAGCCAGTCCCGCGAAAGCCAGTCCCCGCGTCAAAAAGACATATACCAAACGCGGCGCAGGTCGTTCCAAGAAGACTACGGAGGCAAAGGAAGTCACGAAGGCCAAAGCAAAATCCGACATGCCCCCTCCCGCGTCTTCTACTCGTGCTAGTACTAGAGCAGCCAAACGCCTGTCATCCGTGAGTGCAGCTTCGGTGACTCCAGAGCGATCGGAGCCTGCACCAGCCACTCCCGCAAAGAGAGCGTTGCCAAAGCGACGTTCTGTGGGCGCCGCGAATTACGAAGAGGAAGATACTGACGCGTCGCTACCGGTCCAACCAAGTCCTGCACGTTCTCTCAGGAGTGTCAGCTCTGTCAGGTCGGGCACGGCTATCTTCTCAGACATGGCCTTTGCCGTATCATATCCTAGCAAAAGCGATAAGGAGAGAGAATGTGTGTCCACTCTCATCAAGGAGCACGGCGGCAGAATCCTGGAAGACGGCTTTGAACAGCTGTTTGAGAACAACGAAATCTCAAATCTCCTGACTCCTCCCACGGCTGACGCAGATTCTACGACCACCGGGCTTAGGCTTACCTCTGAAGCCCTTGATACTGGCTTTGTTGCTTTGATCACGGATGAGCATAGCCGAAAATCCAAGTACATGCAAGCCCTCGCTCTCGGCCTGCCTTGTCTTGCTGGAGAGTGGGTGAAGAAATCTGTGGAGAGGGAGCGTGCCCTCCCATTTTCTCCATACTTGCTATCAGCAGGCGTATCCACTTTCCTGGGCGGAGCCACGCGCAGTCGTATTCTGACACCCTACCCACCTGACGCAGCTCAATTCGTCGAGACCTTCCAGAACCGCGAGCGCCTCCTGGCAGGAAAGTCTGTACTGCTGATCATGGGCAAAGGAAAGGCCGAAGAGACCAAAAAGACAGCTTATGTGTGGCTCACGTGTGCCCTGGGTACAGCCAGAGTGTCACGTGTGGCGAGCGCGCAGGAAGCCCGTGAGGTGCTGAAGCAGGCAGAGGAGGATGGTGAGACGTGGGATTTGGTGTATGCCAATGGCAGTGAGGCAGAGACAGAGAACAATATCTACGGTCTTGCGTTTGCGTCGGGCAAGGGGAAGAGAAAGAGGGCGAGTGTGGCGGAGAATGATGCACCGCCGACCAAGAAGGTGAAGATCATTAGCGACGAGTTCGTGGTGCAGAGTTTGATCTTGGGATCGTTGATGGATGAGGATTGAGTGATCAGGAGTGAGTGGGTAGATGAGGAGAGTTTCACTTTGCTGATGGTAGGAATCATTGCTGGTCTTCACATGATGGCCGATTTTTTGGGCCCTTTCGTTTGAAGAAGCTCTATCACGCGACTGCTTCATTAAGCATTTACACGCATGGCTGAGCGTGGGATTCGCACAGGTTCATTTTCAAAACAAGCTGGGCATTTGGACGCATGGTTACTGGGTGGGAGTACAAGAGGCATCTGGTACTGTGGGCTTTGATGGTTGCTTGCTTTACAAGCTACAACGGGAAACGGAACGGATATCATGATACCCTTTTACTTTATTTGCTGGAGGCAGGCAGGCAGGCGACGGGTGGGATGTCGCAAATACCCAGGTGGGCTTTTGACACCGCGAGCACGCGTAATCAGAAATTAATATGGAAGTACTTGGGCATGTTCTTGGCAGTGTGATTGGTGATCTTGTGGTTTTGGATACGTGATGTATGGTGATGTTAAGGTGTGGTGATGGTGTGTGGTACAGAGATAGATCTTTCGTCCCGTGTCCGGTCAGACATCCGAGCGGGTATCGAGATGTTGGATCCCCGTGCCGCAGCGGCTATGCAAGAAATCTTGCGCATGTACCTGAGACATACCAAAGATCGATGATCGGCGGTTGTGAGAGATGGAGCTTTTTTGAAGTACGGCAACCGTGCTGGCAGGGCTGTTGTCTCGTGCGTTGGACTTTCAAGGCCATTCCCCACGCCCATATACCGGGGCTTCGGCCAGATTAGGAAATCTTGTGCGTGATGTATGCCTTTTTTAAAACCCAAAATTTCAGAATTTCCAGGTTGGCTTCAATTCACACGGGAGGCGAAGAGGTCCAGGAACGGCCAAATGCCTTGAGCAAAGCCTACGAGCACTGGGGGGTTTGGTTGAGGCTGAAGCTACGGATATCGAGAGTTTGGGATTCGCGGTGCCGCAGCGGCGCAGGGTAATGTTAGGAATTTGGAGAATCGAGATGTTAGATACATGGGTACATGTAGCTTGTAACTGGTTGATGTTCCTGGAGAAAATCGACAGGTTGAGTGGCGGAAGATATTGTGGTAACTACCTACATGTAGGGAGCAAAAGAGCACGGCAGGGCTATGTACTGGTCGTACACCTGCTTTGAGGCGCTCGCCTGATTAGGAAATTATGTTCGTGATCCTACTATTCAAGTTTCGAAAAAGAGAAGAGTAGAACTTTCGAAATTTCTATGTGGTCAGAGCAGTTTTGCACGAGTAATAATGCATGTTCCGAAGATTCTGAAGAGTGAGTAGGTGGAACAAGGCGAACAACTCAGATGCGAGAATCCAAGCACGTTCTGCCAGATGATAAGGAGATTGGGCACGGAGACTAGAGAATCGAAAGGGAAAAGAAAAACGTCATGCTCTGCGACATGCCTGATGAGATGAAAGAGGAGAACTCTGGAGGGATGTCCCGTCTCCGATCTCAAAATTGAGGTATGACTGGATAAGGGTAAAGGGACGATTGGGTTTTGAAATTGAGGTTGGCTGATTTTCATGGGAAGAGGGTTGAGGTCGCGTGCTATGGAGCCGTAGCTGTTGTCAGGAATAATGGAAGGCCGAAAAAAAGAAAGTCGTTGAACTCTGGGGATGATGCTCCGAATGCGATCTCAGATCTGAGCCCTGAGAAAGAATAAGGGTCGCTGGGGTCCACGTCCGTCCTGACAGGTTGGCACAGGGGCGTCTAGGTCGTGTGCTATGCTGGCGATGCACGAAGCGGAAAGAGGTCAAGCTGTCGTCAGGCCGGAAGCGGAAAGGGAAAGGAGAAGTTTGGGAGAGTGGAAAAAGGGGAAAAATGCTCCAGGTCGTGGACTAGGGATTAAGGGGTCCAGATGAGTTTGTGAAGAGTGTCTTGGTCGCGTGCTATGATGGCGATGCACCGTCATTGATGCAAATGTAGGGTGCCAAGCTGTTGTCAGTACAAGGACTGGAGGTCGGAAAGGAAAGGAGAACTCCAGTCTGGGAGGGAAGTCCCGATCTCAGAATCTTTGATTCGAGTTCTGAGAGAGCCGTACTCGTATGTGAGAAAGTCACCGGCAGAAAGAAGGTGCGGTAGATGTTGGAAATGCATTAGTGGGAAAGCTCGTCAAGCCACGGCGATTTGCCGGTGGTGTTTAGGCGTGGCGTTCACCGGCCGCGCAAAGGAGTTGTGGCAGCTTCCATGTTAAGTATTTTGTCATTCGACGACGCTGAGTGGTTGGAAGGGTAGGATCTTCAGGTCCGCCGCGCTCGGGCTCGGGGAGGCTGAGGTTAAGTTCGCCAATGACTACAAAATAATCGACTTGGTGACGGGAATGTCACTGATACATGTACATGGTGGATTAATTGCATTTGGGTAAAAGTGTATCGTCATCCCCAGAGATCGGTTCGCGTGGCAGGCGGAAGGTTGGACAGGTGTTGGGATAGAGTTGCCTTTGTGGAAAGAGAGGTGGGCGAGACATCCTGGCTGCGGCCGGATGATAGGGCCGAGGTGGGACAACGAATTCCCCACCTTTGGAGCTAAAGCACGTGCGGTCACCGCCCAATTTTCTGCCAAGTCGCCCCAAAGTTACTTGGCGTCACTGGCGTTGCGAGACCAGACGAAAATATATCAAATCCTTGTGATCCTGAAAATGCCTTGACCTAGAATCCGTGACCTCTGCGACGTCTCACTTCTATCTATTCATCCGCTATCATCGGGCCCCCCACTTGCTCTGTGCCAAGTTGAAGAGAAGCTCTTAAGAACTTCGAGCTGCTGCTTTGTTGATCACTTCACCCCGCGAATAACCACTACGATGCAGTGACAGCCTTGATTCCTACGCAAAGATGAAGTTTGCCAAAGAGCTGGAGCGAGATGCCGTTCCAGGTACCTGAATCCTTTGCCGTCTACTACCTAAAAGCTCTGCTAACCAGTGTGCTTTCGCAGAATGGAGCGTCAAATATCTCAACTACAAGCAGGGAAAGAAGCAGATCAAGAAGGTTGCCCGAGCCATCTCCAGAGCAAATAACACTCCCCGCACACCCTTTCTCAGGGGCCAGAGGACACCGAGGACACCAGGCCAATATGGAACCACCGATCCAGTTGCCCGCACGCCGAGTAATGCTCCCTCACGCCGTTCGCGAAAAAATCAAAAGGACGACGGCGAGGCCAGCGAGGCCCTTCGCGATTCGCCAGCGCCGATCGATAATGCCCATTATTCCACTGCGGAGACTGGCTCATCGACCGACACCGATGAGGAGGCTGCCCGGAAGCACGCGCCGGTCGAGACGACACCGCCGCTACACGTACCAAAGCAGCGGGATGCCGAGGCCAACAAAGGTGCTCTGTACGGCAGTTTTGTCCCTACTCCGCCAGCCCGTTCGGCTTTCGATGCTGAGTCATTCTATCTGCCAGACCCGGCTCTCATACCCCCGCTCGATACGTCTCCTTCAGCCAAGTTTGCTCGCCGTCAAGAGGCTGCTCGACATGCTGCCGGTGACCAATCCGGGTCTCACAGTGAGCCCGTCGCACGGCACAGTTCCGCCCCTGCCGATTTCGTACCGGAGTCACCCCTATTGACAAGAGGCTCTCCTATGCCCGGTGCGCGATTGAGTCGTCAACACTCGACGCCACCCGAGGTTGATGGGAGGCCCCTCATACGAAGACTGTTCTCTCATAAGGATGCTCTAAATGCCAGTATGAACGTGACAGGAATGGACCAAGTGGAAACTGCTAAGAAGGAATTCTTCTCCTGGATGGACAAAGAATTGGAAAAGGTCGAGAGCTTCTACAAGTTCAAGGAGGACCAGGCTGGTGACAGGCTGAATGCGCTTCGTGAACAGTTGCATGTCATGCGAGACCAGCGGATGGAAGAGCTTGCTGAGATACGAAGAGTTGCTTCGGAGAATGGTGTTCATGAAAGACAGGCTGTTGGGAAAATTAGGAAGGAACGCAAGCAAAGTGGTAAAGGGGGACCGGACGAGCTTGCCGAGCGGCCTACTTCCTGGAGGACACCGGCTGAGAAAATCTACGAGGACATCAAAGCTCGCGCTGTAGGTCCGCGTCCTGGATCCAATTCCAAGGCTCTGCAGAAGATGGGTTCTGGACAAGATACCTGCGGAGGGTTGTTTGAAGGGGAACGCGCTAGGGATTACGTCCGCCGTCCAGAACGTACTGTGCCATACCGATCTGCCAAAAGGAAGCTCAAACTCGCCCTACAGGAATTCTATCGTGGTCTTGAACTGCTCAAGTCTTACGCCTTGCTTAACCGGACAGCCTTTCGGAAGATCAACAAGAAGTACGACAAAACAGTCGACGCTCATCCACCGCTTCGATACATGAGCGAAAAGGTCGACAAAGCCTGGTTTGTCAAAAGCGACCTCCTTGACAGCCACATTCACGCTGTTGAGGACTTGTACGCTAGGTACTTTGAACGCGGCAACCACAAAGTTGCAATCGGCAAGCTTCGAAGCTCATCTGGTCGACCTGCGGACTATTCGTTCAATTTCTTCCACAGCGGACTCTGCCTGGGTATTGGCGGAGTTTTCTCCATCCAAGGCCTGATCTACGCATCAGGGCTCTTGAACCACGCGGACCCCACCATCCAGACGCAGACCAGCTACCTGCTCCAAATCTATGGCGGCTACTTCCTCATTCTTTATCTCTTCTTCCTCTTCTGCTTCGATGCTAGCATATGGACACGCAATAAGATCAATTACGGATTCATCTTCGAATTCGATCCGCGGCATAATCTGGACTGGCGTGAACTTGCGGAATTCCCCTCCTTTCTCTTCATGGTGTTTGGGCTTTTTGTGTGGCTCAATTTCACGAGATACGGCGATCCAGCGTTGTTTATATACTACCCTGTAATATTGATTGTCGCCACCTTGGTCGTCATATTCTTTCCCGCGCCGATTCTATACTACAGGAGTCGAAGATGGTTGATTTATTCTCATGTAAGTTTCATGGAAATTCCCAGCATGAGTGGAAGGATATAGCTCACGATGTTCACAGTGGCGATTACTGCTGGCCGGTCTATACCCCGTGGAGTTCCGTGACTTTTTCCTCGGCGACATGTGGTGTTCCCTAACATATGCGACCGGAAACCTCGAGATGTTCTTCTGCCTCTACCGCTTCTCCTGGCAAAACCCCACGCAATGCAACTCCACTCACTCACGTCTCCTTGGTTTCTTCACCTGCATTCCCGGCATCTGGCGCGCTTTCCAATGTCTCCGCCGCTACTACGACACACGCAACGTCTTCCCTCATCTTGTCAATTGCGGCAAATACTGCATGACAATCCTGTACTACACGACCCTCTCCATTTACCGTATCGATCAGACGACATCCAACCTCGCACTCTTCATCACCTTCGCCTTCGTCAACGCCGCTTATTGCTCGGTCTGGGACATTTTGATGGATTGGTCACTCGGCCAGTACTCCGCCAAAAAGCCCTTTTTGCGGAACGTTCGCGGCTACAAGAAAACGTGGATTTACTACGTCGCCATGGTTCTCGATCCAATCCTCCGCTTCAATTGGATTTTCTACGCTATTTATATAGCCGATGTGCAGCATAGCAGTATTTGTGCGTTCCTGGTAGGCTTCAGTGAAGTGTCCCGACGTGGCATGTGGACGCTGTTCCGCGTCGAGAACGAACACTGCGCGAACGTGCAAAGCTTCAAAGCCTCGCGCGATGTGCCGCTGCCTTACGAGCTCGACACTGGCTCCAGCGACACAGTCGCTGCGAGTGGCGAGAGCGGCGCGGAATCGGGCCAGACGGCTACACAGGCTGCTCATGAGCCAACGCGCGTGCGCACTGCTGATCCAGATAGCGATGCAGCAGTTGGCGGCGGCGGCGCTGGGGCCACTACTCCTGGTGCTGCGGGCTTGACGGCGCAGTACAGCCACTCGCCACGCCACGGTAGTACGGGCGCGGACGTGGATGTGGAGGCGGGCTCGCTGAGAAGAAGGGGAGTGGTTCGGGTCGGGACGTGGAAAGATATTATGGCGACGGCGCACGTGCAGGATTTTGAGAAGAAGAGAAAGGTGGAGGGTGTGGAGGGGAGTGGTGGTGGGAGTGGAGTTTATGATAGGAGGGGGGTGGTGAATTCGGATGACGATGATGAGGATGATAGTGAGGAGGAGAGGCAGGAGGCGGAGGTGATGATGGATGTCAGGGATCTGGTGGGGAGGGGGAGTCAGGAGTTCGAATAGGGGGTAAGCGGGGTGGAAGTGAGGAGGTTTCTTTGGAGTTTGGCTAAGCATGTGGGATGGGATGGATGGTGGTTGTGCGTTTATGTTTCATGATTATGATATGAGCAATGGGCGATGCATGGGTATGAGCGATGCTTCTGCGTCTATCGTCTATGGACATAGCGTATAATACCAATTTCTAATTTCAAGTCCAAGCAAGTCTCTTGTCATCTTCTGGCTCTTTTGTAAACTCTGTGGCACTTCTGTCAAGTCCAAGGCGCTCACCCATTTCCAAAGACTCCCGCCATCACCAACTTTCCACCACCGGTTCGCTTACTCGCTACCGGTATTTGCAAAAGTGCTATGGCGCTATGCCTATTATTTAAGAGACTAGCAAGTTTATAAAATAAAAAAGGCGTTTTGTTGCACGTCGACAAGAATGACGTGCTATATATCAATCGATTGCAAATTTTACGGAGATTACGAATCTGTTGGTCTTTTTCTTATAACTTGGAAAATGAAGCTATAAATGCATATTTTGATATTTTAGAGTTGTAGCTTCACCCTAATAAGCAGCGTTTGTGACAGGTGGTCTGGTGCTGTGAGTCTACAACTTGTTTGAGCAGTTATGATCAGCTCCCCGTCTGTGCCATGGCAACCGTGAAACGTCAACTGCCGGCAGTCATGAAAATGGTGGCAGTGAAGTCGCATGTTCCCGAGAGAGTGGGTTGATATCGGCATGGGTGTACGCGGGTTTGGTGATGCGGATGATCTAAGTTTAGAAAGGGGCGTGTGTGGTTGAAAAGCTTGATCCGTGGAGCTGGGATTGGCGGCTGGGGCAAAGGCCGATTGACACGCTGGCGGGGCTGGACGCGAACTTCGGAGATCTTTCAGCATGCTTGATGCTTGACGTTTCTTGAGCTGAGGAGTTTTGGAAAGATGAGGGTGAATCGAGGCCGGCCTGTGGAGCTTGGGGATAATTGATGCACTTTAGCTGGGTTATCAGGCAGGAGGTTCAATTGGGTTATCGCGAGACGGCCCCTCTCCACATATTCGTGGTCGGACGCGTATTGTCGACGTCAGTTTGATCTTCCCCAGCCTGATTCAAATTTCAACACGTCAACCACCAGCTGCTGTCGCGTGCGAGCACGACACGATCCCCAGCTGGGTCAAGAACAGGGCTACATGCAGACAAGCAAGCATCCCTCGGCCAATCACAGCGAATTGGCTTTGCAAAAAAACGCTTGTTTATTAGGTATTCCGCTCTGCTCGTATCCAAGCTCCAAGCTAGGTACTTTTAACCTTATTTCTCCAGCTCCCTCCTTCTTCTCTCTCGTCTTCCTTCCACAAACACTTTCTTTTTCCATCAAACGACTCTGGCCTGCTCGCATTTCGAGTCATCCCAGTTTGCCTCGAGCAATCCAGCCCCTCGAGACGTCCCGGGTCGCATCTACACGAACTCAAGTCGATTCATCCCTACGGATCTCATCACACCACTCCACTGCCCCGAGATCACCCCACCTTCGTTCACAATAACAAATTCCGCTTGGGAGCGTCAGTTATCGGCGAATATCTCAAACCGGCCTGCTTGATCCACTCCAATCACTCACATTCAAGCTTCCATCCTCCGCATAATACCGCAACTTCCAATCGACTCACAACACCGCCATCATGTTTGGCAGCAATAATAAACAGCAATACTCGGAGCAGATCAACGGGGCGCCTCCAGCCTACAAGGTCGACGCAGACGGCACCCTAGCTCCGAAATGGTGGGACGTCCGGGAATGGAGCTGGAAGAAATGGGTGATAGCCATTGGCAGCATCATCGCCATCATCATAATCATCGTCGTCGTATCCGTGGAAGAAGTGAAAAACAACCGCTATCCCGACTACAGCCAGCTCAACTACACGCTGAAAGACACCTACTCTGGAACCGACTTTTTCGACAATTTCGAATACTTTACCGGATATGATCCCACCGACGGTTTCGTACACTATGTTGACCAGGACTGGGCTACTGGTCAACTCAACCTCACATATGCTTCCTCAGACAGTGCTGTCTTGAAGGTAGATACCACTACTACTGATGCTTCCACGGGCCGGTATTCTGTGCGGATCACCTCCAGCAACACCTACGACGACGGTCTATTTATTTTCGACGTCATGCACACCCCCTACGGCTGCGCAACATGGCCTGCCCTCTGGCTCTCCAACGCCGACAACTGGCCCATCGACGGTGAAATCGATGTCATGGAAGCTGTAAGTTATTAAACCCTTGCTCAAAACCTCTCGTCGAAGCCACCATTCTAGTCTCTGAATACGTGAAACTAATAAATCCGAAAATCTAGGTTAACAAAGCAACAAGCGGAAACCAAATGACTCTCCACACCACCAACGACTGCAAAATGGACGTCAAGCGCAAAGAAACCGGCAAAGTCCTCGAAACCAACTGCTACAACGGCACGAACGACAACGACGGCTGCGGCGTGCAAGGCTCCACCGACACCTACGGCGCCGGCTTCAACTCCGCCGGCGGCGGCATCATGGCCATGGAGCTCCGCTCTGCCGGTATCCGCATCTGGCAATTCCTCCGTGGTTCCATTCCTTCCGACATTACCAACAAGAACCCCGATCCTAGCACTTGGGGCGAAGCGCTTGCGGATTTCCCATCAACGGACTGCGATATTGGAAGCCATTTTAAGAACTTGAGCATTATTGTGGATATTACGCTTTGTGGGAGTTGGGCGGGTGCGACGAGTGTTTATAGTAAGGAGGATGGGTGTCCGGGGACTTGTGAGAATTATGTGGCGGATAATAATACGGCCTTCGATACGGCCTTTTGGGAGTTCGGCGGGTTCTGGGTCTATCAGGCGGACGACTCGTCGTGAGGAAAAGGGGGCTAAATCAGCGGCGATGCTGATAAGGGGGCGTGGTCACCGGCGGAGGACAAGTGATATGGTACGGGCAAGAGAGACACGGATATGTCTGACACGACGGATACCTAGAGGAGCATCACCGGGATGCACAGTGGGAATCTTCCGGTTCGAGCGTTCAGGAGTCCGGGTAATGATGATGACATGCTTCTCGAGGTACGAACATTTGTTACTCGCAAGAGCTAATGATTCGCGGGATTTGGACTGGGAATTCGGTCTTCCATAGAGGAGGAAGATGGGAAATGATCGTCCCCGCGGCTCAAATATCACGGCGTTGGCGGTTGTCCCGACTCTTGCCAGAGGCAGGATGGTGCCTTGGTTTGCCTTAGGTAGCTTCAGAAGGAGCATTTGTAGGGGGTAGTAGAGCTCTAGAAATGAATGAGAATTAAAACACTTGTCCCTGGTTGGTTTCAACATGGTGAGTAAGTGACCTCTATTATCATGGAACAGGGACACACAGGTGGACATACAGGCGGACGGACAGTCGATGTGCAGCAAAACAGACCTGATTCTCGACAGCCAGCCAACCGCATAACCTCGCCTAGGTTTTGTTGCACATCGATACCCGCCCGGGCGGACGGGCAGACGGACAAGCAGACGGACGCAGGTGCTTGACATCGAGAAGGCGAAGCTAGCCAATATACCCCAGCCCTGGCCAGCCTCAACCCCGTCCGGACACATCGATGTGCAACAAAACTCCCTCAGCTTCACCCGGCCCCCAGCTTCAACTCTGTCCGTCCGGGATAGTATCGATGCGCAACAAAATTGGTCCAGCTTCACAGTGGGCCTCAGCTTGGTCCTGTCCGGGAACATCGATGTGCAACAGAACTCTCTCTTCCTCCGCGGCCTCCAGCTTCATCCCAGCCTCCGGCTTCACTCCCGTCCGAACACATCGATAGTATGCAACAAAACATCTCGAAGCCTCAACCTCCACAAGGCTCTCCGCTCCGAGCACTCTGGGAACCTCAAACACAACTGAGTCAGTGCTTTGAATAAGTGATATTGTATTGTCATTATTACTGTATTTGAACATGCTATTCTATTCTACGATGAAATTGAAAACACATATGCATTATCCAACGTCCATATTATACTCCCAAAGCCTCCGGGGCCCGAGGGAAAAGAAGCCAGTCAGTTTCTTTCTCCTTACCTCCTAGCCACTTCAAAATCCCTCCGATCAATAGCATCGGCCAACGCGCGTCTCCTCGTAGCAGCAGGAACAGGAGACCCATTCGGCGTAACTGAAGCTGCAGTAACCCCGTGATAATGATAATTCTCCGGTCTAATTCCCATTGTCGCATCCAGAGCATTCCGGCGTCCTATATGTCTCCGCATGACTTGTTGGGAAGCACCAATCCATCTCCTCGTCCGAAACTCGGTGTCTGGTACAGCGTTTAAGGCGTAGTTTGGCAACGGGAGATATGCCAACTCGGCACCGCGCCTGGGGCGGGGCAGGTATTCGCCGCGGTTGTTCGTGGGGCGGAGATCGGCTTTGAAGAGGGTGCTGGGGGGGATGGGGGGGTCGGAGCCGATGGTGCCTTCGATGAATTCGAAACACATGCGTTTGCGTTTACGGGGGATGTGTGTTGCGTCGGCGTAATTGCTAAAGTGAAAGCCAGAGACCATGTTGTATGCGTTGGTGCAGGAATGGACAACACAGTCCAGTGAGCCCGAGGGTTGATAGGGTGTGAAGTCGGAACGACATTTCCACTCGTCCCAGAAGAATTCAGAGGGTAGCGCACCCTGGGAATCATCTTCGTTGAGAAACCATTGCAAGAATCGAACAGTGTTCCGCAGCACTTCTTCATACATCCAGACTTGGTTGATACTGTTCATGTAGTGGATTGTTTTGTTGGTAAAGGAGATGAGAAGGAGAGATTGGTGGTTCAGGTCACCGGTGGATTTTTTTGGACCGTGTGTTCCTATGACTGGAAGGAGGAAATACTCTACGTTCATTATCGTAGCTCTGTTGAACCCATGGTGTCGAAGTCGCGCTGACATATCCCTCATTCTTCTATGAATTCGATCACCGCCGGAAAACCTGATCATATGCTGATAAATCTCGGAATTACCTGCAAGGTATCGCGGAGGGGCTCCGGCTGCTATGCCAGCTTGTCGATTAGCCCAATCGCAAACAAGTTGTAGATAGGCGTCTGTGGCCACCATTGTTGTTGTTTGGCCGTTATTCCAGAGATGTGATAGGAAAAATCGGTTTAGATTGCTAGTCTCGTGTGGATTCCTAGGCGTATAAAGTTGAACGGGAACGGTAACAACCGTCTCGGTGGGTGGCCGCTGTGCTAGCACATCTTCAACTCGGTCGCGCTGGGCCGCATTAAGAATACCGAATTGAGTCTGTTCACTATAAGCACTGGCTGCCATTTTGTTGAACTTGGTCCTGCCAGGTACTTTGTTGGAAAATTGTTCTTCAAAGAAAGTGTTTAATAAGGAGAAATGAGAATGTTCAAGGAAAGTGTTTAGTGAAGTCAGAAATTTCGCAACGGTGTTGATAGTTGAGGGAAAGAAACCTCAGGGAAAAAGCAGATACACTGAACAAGGAAAGAAGAGGGCAGTTAACGGCTTTATAAGGAGTGGAATAATAACCCCAAGACTCCCTCCTTACAAGGAAAGTTATTATTAGTTCTCCCGCCAAGCAATAGGCATTGTATTTGGATATAAGTAGTAACAGTCAAAGAAACTGATGAGCTTCCATTGTCTGCTACAGAACAAAGACTATGCTCCGAGGTCTTCCTGTAAGAACCTTACAGCAAGGCTTTGATGCTCCTGATGAATAGAGATTATCAAAGAAGGCGTGCAGGCTACAATGCATTGTGTGTGAACATGGATCAGGCGAGAATCCTTTCATATTCTAGACTCTAAACACTCAGGGCTGTTGATGACATACCAGAAAACCCTGACAAATTTTTGACCTGGGATAACGACTCAACGAGAAGCAGCTCAGAGTCGATTGCACGTTTCGACTTTTGAAACCAAATGAAACCATCTGAATGCAGCCCAGAAAATTTGGAGCAGTCTCCCAGTTCAGGATAGCGAACTAGACATCTGGGCCCAATTAAAGTAATTGAGAACGACCTTGGTCATGGGAGAATATGCTTGAGTGTTACTGGACAATAAGCTGAAAGCCACTTGAATGGCCTGGCGGTGAGAAAGGGGTGACGCTTTGTGGCTTTCTGAGCGTGGTCCTAAACTTTCGCACTCCAATCAACAGCTAAAGGTTCAGTCGACCTTCACGAGTCACGCTATTTTTCATTACAGAAAGAGACACACACTCAACAGATTTCAGATGCACCCAGAATCGTGTAAAACGGACACAAGCTCACGTCGCAATGAAAAAAAAAAAAAAAAACTTGACCATCGAGGGTGCCTAGTCAAGAAGCCCCATGCACAGTCCTCGAGGGGGAGGATGTATCGATGTGCAACAAGAGCAAAGTTGGAAGAAAACCTTGAACGTGATTGGCCATCGATTTGTGCGAATCTTGTGTTGCTTGGCGAGGACCGGTGGTGTTTCATGATAGTATCGATAGAGAAGTTCTGAAACGAGGGATTTAGAAGGGGACGAGAACGACAGGCGGGACTGAAAAGCTTGAAGAGTGCCTTCTCACTTACCTCGACGTGTTTGTTGCACATGGCTCCCTTCCCTTGAGTCTTGACCTCCTTCCTTGATCCGCTTTTCGACTCTTGCCTCGACCTTTCAACTTAACTTCTTCCTTCCCCTCCCAACCACAACAACTTCTCAGGTATTCGATGTACAGGAAGGAGCTCCGTCGCCAGTTCCAAAAGCCAGCAGAATAATTCCTGGCAAACAGTTTACATCCCAATCCGCGCTACCCTCCCGCATCGCTCACCCGTGAGTACTACTTAAACCCTTCTCGTCCCCGCCCGTTTCTTCTCTTTTCCCTTTCTTCTGCACGATCGCATACCGGTCATTGTCGGGATCGAGGCTGCTCATGAATGGCCTCGATCACATGCGAGACCTGCACTGCACAGCGCAGAGTTGACCTGTTGCGGATTTTTCCTTCGGGATCCCGGCGATACAATTTTTGGTTTCCCCATCCACGGTTCATGCCTTTCACTTTTGCATGGAGCCATAACATCTTTTCATTGGGTTCTCTGGCTTGCGAGCCGGAGCTTGAAGAAGAGCTGGCTTGAGAAATACCATCTGTGTGAGTGTTCGGTCAATATCAAAAGCATTCCAGCTCATCCAAAGACTTGCTGGCCATCCCAAAGGCTGGGATGAATTCACTTCTAACACACCTAGGTATCTGTTGGCTCAACCTGGGGTTGGATTGTCAAGAGGGTAACGATTGGGTGGATCAAATGATGGTATTCAGTGCGTAGAAAGGAGCTTCCGCGAGCTCCTTCTTTCACGTCCACAGTTCCCAAAACCAGCACGCATTTCCTCTCCCATCCGCGCTTGCCCCTCCAGCTTCCCACACCGCTCGCCCAGGAGTACTTAAACCTCTCTCGCCCCCGCCCGTTCTCTTATTTCCCCTTTCTTCTCTAACCAAAAATTTGTCTCGGGATCTGACCGCTCCTGAATGGCTTCGATCACATTGGGAGACTCGCATTGCACAGCGCAGAGATCGACCACTGTTGTGGATTTCCTTTGGGGTCCCTCGAGTGTTGTGACTCCTACGGGATCGCCTCCGGCATAATTTTTTGTTTCACATCATGCCTTTGCATGGAACCATAACATCTTTTCATTGGGTTGTCTGGCTTGCGAGCTGGAGCCTGAAGAAGAGCTGGCTTGAGAATTGCACAAACAACACACTCGAGAAGCTAGTAGGTACGAAATGATGCAAAACCCTTCGATGGTATAGAAAAGCCCAAATAAGAATGCCAAGATCGTCTCATCTCATTCTTCCCTTTATAGACCATAAACCCCTGTCGCAACGCCTCGATAGCAAAAACCGCTATTATGCATGCCGAAAAAGTCCGTCCCATATTCTATCCCGCCCACTCAGACTTGTCCTTGTTCATCTATACCTTCCGTTCAACTTCTCCTTCCCCGCCATCACTCACAGTCCCAACATTCGCCGACACTGATCCCTAACCTTCTTCTCATACTCTCCTCTCTGCTCGCGCCACATCTTCGCCGCCTCGACATTTGCGGGACTCTCGTCGTTCGGCTCAGCTAGCATGCTCATGACGGAAATCAAGATTTTCTCAACGCTCTGGATGGGGCTCCAGCGCTCGGAGGCGTGTTCGTAGTGGTTAGGGTCATCGCCGGGAGGGTGGAGGATGGAGATACAGACGAGGCCGGAGGGGTATACTGTGTTGGATGCATTAGCCACATTCAGCTTTTATGTGATTTTGTAGTGAAGTTGCGGTTTTGGCAACTACTTAGGATTGGATAAAGGAGAAGGCGAGTCACCATTGGGATGCCAGACGTCGCAGAGGAAGCGCATAGAAGGCGGTGCGAGCGGGTAGTCTTTAGGAAACTTCAGTTCGGCAGGGAATACGCCGCCTTCGAAAGAAGTGCCCTCGGGTCCTTGGATCAGGGCTTCCCAGTACAGCAAGTCATCTTCGGATACGGGACCGGCGGTGATGCCTTCTGGTGGATTGTTCGTGAGTGCGCGGTATTCTTGTAGGAGACGCCTTTGGGCGGTAGAGGAGGCCATAGCGACTTTGAGGAATTGTATGGTTCGAGATGGTGTGAGGTTTGAGGTTGGTGAGAGTGGTAGTACTTAGTGAAAGGAAGCGGTTGGATTTACATTCGAGGCCACGAGAGCGAGGACCGGGGATTTGGGTCCGTCGGGAGTTGCCGAGACTGGTGGGGGCCGATAACGATTGCGATGCGTGCCCCTCAAAGCTGTCAAGATTCTCGATTTGACATTTCGTCACAGCTTCAAGAATCCGATTCATTCCAAACCCAAATTCTTTCACTCATTTGGTAGCTGGCCTATCCGTACCTGATTCATGTTCCTCTACAAAGAAGCCATCCAAAGCTCTATTTGCCTGCTCTCACTACCACTCGAACACATCCACATCGTCCTCCGTTCTTCACTAGAGAGAATCCAAAAGTGATACTTCACTACAAGGAATCATCATGGATCCTTCTCAGCCCCTCCGAATTGGCCTCGTGCCAGAACACTTCTCGACTCCCCTTCACTTCGCCCAAAAGCACTTTGGCCTCGTCGCAGATCTCATTCCCTTCCCCTCTGGCACAGGACACATGATCACCGCGATCCGCAACCATGAAATTGACGTCGGTATTGGCCTCACCGAGGGCTGGGTAGCAGGTCTGGGTAAAACCGATATTGAAGGTGACGGTGGCTACAGGATTGTAGGCACCTATGTGGAAACGCCCTTATGTATGTTAAGCCCACCAACTCCTTTTACTATACCTTCAACCTATAGCCCCATACTCCGCAAAACAATCGAGATCGTAGCTAATGACAAACTTCAGGCTGGGCAATCTCCACCGGCTCCAAACGCGACGACATCAACTCCATCGAAGACCTGAAAGGCAGCAAAATCGGCGTCTCACGTATCGGCAGCGGCAGCTACGTAATGGGCTTCGTCCTCGCCGACTCCCACGGCTGGCTCAAGCCCAACGAGGAACCCTTCTCCTTCATTCCTCTCCAAACCTTCGAAAAGCTCCGCAACGGCGTAAACTCCGACGAAGCAGATTTCTTCATGTGGGAGCACTTTACTTCCAAAAAGTACTACGACAACGGCGAGATCAAGCGCATAGGCGAGATCTACACACCATGGAGTAGTTGGAAGATTGTTGCTTCTACTGGGCTGTTGGATAAGGGCAAGCCGGATAAGAGGCTGGATGAGATGTTTGATAAGATCAATAAAGGGATCGAGCACTTTGTGCATAATCATGGCGAGGCGGTGGAGTATATCAGTACGAAGCTGGATTATTCGGAGGCGGATGCGAGGGAGTGGTTGAAGACCGTGCAGTTTGCTACGAATACCAGGGGTGTGGATTTGAAGGTTATCGATGAGACAGTGAGGACGTTGGAGAAGGCGGGTGTGCTGGGAGATGGTGGTATGAAGGCTACTGAGATGATAGCAGGACAGCTGGGAGCTCAAGTGCCAGATGCATGAATGAAGAAATGAATCAACGAAGAATTCCATTGCTGACAACCGTTCTGTACACCGCGTCTGCAAGTATTCGCGAGTCAAAATGCTCTCAATTCTTTCCGCTCTTCTCAGCCCCCTTAACAACAGCACTCTCCCCCTTCCCTGTCGCGCCCGTCCCCGCCGCCGGACTGCCTTTCCCCCCTTTTCTCTTGAACAACCTCCCACCCAACCCCTTCAACCTCGCCAACGCAGTTCGCGCAAACCACGGCGTCGCCCACACACTAAACACAATCCTAATCGGCAGCAGCACTTTCACAATCGCATACGCCGTGGCCACTTCAACCACCACTCGACTCCCCGTCTCCGACAAGTTCCATAGCTTTACGTGTAGCGGGTTTCGTTTCTTCGCTTTATCAACGAGCGCTTTATCGTCCGACTCGGCCTCAGCTTCGCCTTTTTTGGCGTCGGTAGCAGATGGATCAGAGTCCTTAGGAAAGCCGAACCAGCCTTTGCGCCGAAAATAACGACCGAATTTCTCGAGGCCGACGGATATGTATTGGTATTCCGAAATAAACTAGTTTGCCCAAAAAAAACTTCAGATTAGCTCAGCGATCCCTTTATTTCGAATTGGGCATACTCTACAGCCTCGAGGTATCGGGACAGAGCTTGGTGACGACGACAGGAAAACTCACAGGCGGCAGCCAACCGGTATAATGAAAGCCTCCTGCTAAAACGAAGAGAGGCACGATGGCAGTCAGTTCGTGCAGCACGAGAAAGCTAACGATGTGCGTGACGGGCGCATTGCGTAGGCCGTCGGTGTATTTGCGCAGGAAGCGAGGGGTGCGGTCGAGGACTTTGGAGGCGCGGGCTTGGGTTTTGGCGGATTCGCTACTGCTGGGGTTTGGAGGCGTGTTGGTGGATTGGAAACGACGGGGAGGTTTGGGGAGGGAGATGGAGGGGAGCGTGCGGGGCTTCCGGAGAAGCTGGCGGAGTGACATTACATTGGGGGTGGTGAGGGTGTTTGGGGAGGATGGCTGAGGTTGCGATGATGGAATGGCGATAACGGCCAGGCGTTCTTTGGAGCTTCTAGCGTCTGCAGCTATTTTAACCACTTGGTATGGAATTGTGGAACAACGAGTTAACTTTTTTGCCATATGCCGTTTTCAGTATAGGTAATTACGGCTAGTGACATCCAGATCAATCATGTAGAAGACTTAGCAGCTTCTTCTATCAATTTTCTCGCTCGCCCAACATAGGCCTCTCCTTTCTCCCTCACATCGTTTCCCGTGATAGCAACGACCTTGTTGTGGGAAGTCCGACCTGTGACAAGCTTAATGTCTGACTTTGAAACACCGAGAGTCTAGAAAATCCGTATCAGTATCATTTTCAGATCGCCAAATTTATGTTATTCACCTCAGAGAGAAGCTTGATGATGGCCCTGTTCGCATTGTCCTGGATTGGCGGCTTATTGACCACGAGCTTGAGGATCTCTCGGTTGTACTCTGGACTATCGTCTTGAAAAGAGACAATGCGACTGGTTTCTTTCTTGCGTACGGGCTTGACGAAGCAGGATAGCAGGATGGTGGGTTCCTTGCCAGCACTTTGGACGTACTTGATGGCTTTTGAATAGGTGTTTGATTTCAAGGGTTTCTCTGCCAGTGCCGCTGGAGGGTTTTCAGTTGAGGTTGATTTAGGTGTGTTGGGTGCGGCTTGCTTCAGGCCAAGATTCGGCTGTCTCTTGGTGGCTTGTCGCCATACTTTTGACAGCGAAAGCAGTGGAGCTTTGGAAGCCATGGACAAACTCATCCATCGATCGTGAGACTTCGAAAGCCCGAGACCGTGACTCCAGCGAAGCGGTTGCGGCCCGTGCCATTTGATGGTGTTTATCAAGTGGCGCTATACCAAATATAGCTAGCAGCATTATCAACGTGCCCCCACGTATTCTGGACTGACGAAAGCCGACAAGGGCAAAACACCACCACCTCTAAAGGCCAAACCAGCCTGAACAGCGAATCTGCCTTAAGTACCCTGCGAGCGAAGAAAACTTCCCTACGAGTCCCTACGAAAATCCGCGATCGATTGGTCTAGTACCGAAGCAATCGTTTCTCGATCCGACCAAAAGATCGAGTGGCCACTCCTACAGATCCCCGGACTACTCGCTGGAGCATGCGATTCTACCTACATTGCGCCTGAAAGACTCCGACACAACTCGGACGCCCATTGCCTACAAACCATGGTCCTTCAAGATCTCGGCCGGCGCATCAACGCCGCCGTCGGTGAGCTGACCCGCTCCAGCAATCTCGACGAAAAAGCCTTCGATGGCATGATCAAGGAGATCTGCTCTGCGCTCCTCGAAGCCGATGTCAACGTCAAGCTAGTCGGCAACCTGCGCAAGTCGATAAAAGCCTCCGTCAATTTCAAAGAGCTACCGCCCGCTGTGAACAAGAAGCGCTTGATCCAGAAAGCCGTGTTCGATGAATTGGTGAAGCTGGTCGATCCCCACGCAGAGCCGTTCAAGCCGAAGAAGGGCAAGTCGAATGTTATTATGTTCGTGGGTCTACAGGGTGCCGGAAAAACGACGACTTGCACGAAGCTCGCGAGGCATTACCAGTCGAGAGGTTTCAAGGCTTGTCTTGTGTGCGCCGATACTTTCCGTGCTGGTGCTTTCGATCAACTGAAGCAGAATGCTACGAAAGCGAAGATCCCATACTATGGATCACTTACACAGACCGATCCGGCCGTGGTCGCAAGAGAGGGTGTGGAGAAATTCAAGAAGGAGAGATTCGAGATTATCATTGTCGATACCAGTGGAAGGCATAGGCAAGAAGCGGCGCTCTTCCAAGAAATGACCGATATCCAGCAGGCCATTAAGCCAGACCAGACGATCATGGTTATGGACGCCAGCATAGGACAGCAAGCCGAAGCCCAAAGCAAAGCCTTCAAGGAAACCGCAGACTTCGGAGCGATCATCATCACCAAAACCGACGGTCACGCCAGCGGCGGTGGAGCCATATCCGCCGTCGCCGCAACCCACACGCCCATCGTCTTCATCGGCACAGGCGAGCACATGCTAGATCTCGAGCGTTTCGCCCCCCAGCAATTCGTCAACAAGCTCCTCGGCATGGGCGACATGCAAGGCCTCGTCGAACACGTCCAATCCCTCAAGCTCGACCAAAAAGACACCATGAAGCACATCGCCGAAGGCGTCTTCACGATCCGCGATCTCCGCGACCAGCTCTCCAACATCATGAAAATGGGTCCACTATCCAAAATGGCGGGTATGATACCCGGCATGGCCAACATGATGCAAGGCATGGACGACCAAGATAGCTCGCTCAAGCTGAAGCGCATGATCTACATCTGCGATTCCATGACGCTCAAAGAGCTCGATTCCGACGGCAAGATGTTTGTCGAGCAGCCTACAAGGATTACGAGAATTGCGTGTGGAAGTGGCACGTCGGTAAGAGAGGTGGAGGATTTGCTTACGCAGCATAAGATGATGGCGGGAATGGCGAAGAAGATGGGTGGTAGTATGAAGAATATGCAGAAGGCGCAGGGGGCGATGGGAGGCGGGAATAAGGCGCAGCAGATGGCGGCGATGCAGAAGCGGTTGGCGAGTATGGGAGGGATGGGCGGAGCGGGTGGTGGGGGAATGCCGGATATGGCCAGCTTGATGAAGATGTTTGGGGGAGGGGGAGCGGGGGGTATGCCCGGTGGAATGGGTGGGATGGGTGGGATGGATATGCAGGCTATGATGAAGCAGATGGGCAGTATGATGGGCGGTATGGGCGGTATGGGTGGCATGGGTGGCATGCCCGGTGCTGGACGTGGCGGACGGCGGTGATAGGGGGGTCTTGGACGAGCAGTGAGGATGGTTTGAACTTTACAAATTCGCTCATAGCGCGGCGTTTTTGGGGGGTCTGGGTTTCGCCTGCTTGGCTGGCGGCGAGGAAATTGCTTCTGGTAGATACGAATGAGAACAAGAAGGCCCTGAATCCTCGACTCGAACAACACGATTTGGTGAACATCGCACCACATTGATATCATTCTGTCGTGAGGAGTCTTGCATGTCGTATCCACGTGTGATTCGTGTCTGTCGATACATGTGCTGATGTTCCGTCAAAAACCAATCAATCCGACAAGAGCCCGGGTGGCACAATTGGCTAGCGCGTGAGACTTTTACGAAGTATTATCTCAAGGTTGGGGGTTCGAGCCCCCCCTCGGGCGGTGTTCTGCTTTTTGCACTTCGTGGCTGCCGTGGGGACTTGTGGAGATGGATCCACCATTAGACTCTGATCTTTGGTATCCTACATGTAATGTGCCGAAATTTTATGGTGGTTGTTTGAAAGCCCCGATGAGAGGGACAAGCTGTCAGTATGAAAGAGCAGTGCCATATGACGGGCTATTAGAGGAGTTATCAGACGCAGTCAGAGTCAGACGGTAACCCACTAGTGCCAAATAGAAGCGTGGCACAAGTATAGGAGAACGCAGGCGATGAAGAGACTTGAAAGTGTGGTCCATCTTATTATGATTTGTGTCTGCAAGCAAGTAAATGAACATTGAAAGCATCGCTTTTCGGATATCCCATTCCTCGAATCACAATTGCCCCATGTGGGCTAACTCCCCTTCCATCAACCCATCGCCTCGTGTCGAACGTGTTGAATAAAGATGTCAACATGATTGGTAGCGTAAGAGGGATGGAGATCAGCATGGTGATGGCGAGAACGATCAGCAACAACCAGGTTAGCCTGAGCAGGTCCGGGTTTCACGAGCGTAGCGGCGCGTGAGGATGCGCGAAAAGGCTTCGTTACGGCGTGAGAAGACATGTCGACGGGTTTCGATATCGGCCCATCATAACCTCGACCTCGCCACTCCTTGTCCACCACCATTCAGTCACTCATCCTTGCCATTACCATTCTTCTTCCCATTCTTCTTCTCCTTCTCCTCACTCTCCCTCTTCCTCTTCAACTCCCTCTTCGCCTCCTCAGGACTATCCTCACAAAGCTCACTCTCATCATTAATGCCCGTCCACTTCTCCTTCCCGTCATTGATATCCACCGCCCTCTGCGGATAAAACATATGGCAAGTAGGAGCAAACCTGTCGCGCTCCTCTTTGCTCTTGAATTTGATGAGCGTGGGGAAGAGGAGGATCATGTTGCGGCCTTCGTCCATGATGGGCGTGCGGCAGTGCGAGCAGGATACTTTGCACGGGAGGTGGTGCGTGGTGGATTTGGAGGTTGAATCGTACCAGCCGAGCGAGTGGTGGCCGTCGAGGAAGTTGATGTCGGATTTGTGGAAGATGGCGGCCCATTGGAAAGGTGCTCCTGTTTTGGAGAGGGAAGATTAGCATCAGATGCAACAAACTGCAACTATCTTGAGCTTAGTTTCTCTGCAGAGGTCGAATTATCTCGTAGCGGCCACCTGTTCCTGACTGACTTCACCTCCACCTTTCCAAGTGTTTCAAATCCCACTGCAAATCGCACTGCAAGCAGGTAACGAGAAGTCGTCAAACTCACCATGCAGCCTCTGACAAGTAGTACAATGGCAATACTTGCTCGCCAACGGCTTCTCCCTACTCAACTGATACTTCACCTTCCCACAATGGCAGCTCCCCTCATACAGCGCCTTGAACCCCTCATTCGTATGGATCTTGTAGGGCTCGCGGAACTTCCACTCATTCAGCTCGCCCTCGACCTCTTCTTCTTTGTGGCCCTGTTGCTTGGCAGCTTCCTTGTGTTCGGCAGCTGGTGGAGACATTTTGGAGGATTGGGTGGTGAAGGTTCGTGAGGTTTGGAATCTGGGAGATTGTGCGGCCTTCGTGGAGCAGGCTCGCGAGAAAGTTGTGAATTGAGACCGAGTGGTTTGGCGGGCGAGGCTGCGGAGCAGTGAAGGCGTTGAGAGCATGGGAGTAGAGTAGTGGTCTGGAATCTTAAGAGCTTCCTCACAGTGGGGTGTCTGTTTCAAGTGTGGTGAAAGAACAAAAAGCTCGCTGAGTTTTGTTTGAATCCGGAGAGAAAGCTCCAGAATATATGCAAGACGAGACGACAGGAAACAGCAGCAGTGATGAAGGGCAGAAACTGAGGAATCCCATGTACTTACCCCATTGTCAGTTCAATCTTACCGGCAAGCTAGCTCTGACGTCAAGTAGCTGTCAGTACCCCTGGCATCGAGTTGCAGGGTCCGTTAGTCTCAAATAGGGCTGTCAGATACTGAAAGGAGCTAGAGCTCTTGCCATTCCGATGGAAATTTCGCACTGCCGCATGCAATTTGTGTTGCGGAGCGTGGGAGTTTCAATGGCAGATGATATCACACTAAAAAGCTGATCGGCAAGAGCTCGCGTGTCACCCGCATAGCGTGGAGCTTTTTGTCCGAACACGAACGCGAGCATCAACTCATCAATTCCTTCTGTACATGTATAAATTGAAATTCTTCATAGCATTGTCAACTGGCAAGTAAAACTAGACTAGGTAGGAGTCTTGCCCGTACTAACTAACTAATCCTTGCAACTATCTCGATGACCGCTTGATGTCTGACTATTCCTAACAAACAACGCTTCTCTTCTCGATTGGCTTTGGTACTCTAATGCTAGAGCGTCCCATTCTGGACTTACGCACTCAGGGTCCATCTACGATCCAGCGTCGTATTTCAGATATACACTAGCCTAGTGTTCCCATAAGATCTTAGATCGAAAATCTTAAAATCTTAGACCGGTGCGGGGACCCGGGCTCCTGGGAATCGTCGAGCGGCGCTGTCAAATACTTGTATGGAGTCGAGGAGCGCTCAGAAACTCCATGCGACCCTGCGATGGTAGTTGGACGCAACAGCATAATGTGCGCCTGGGTAGCCCAACCTCGGTATCCTTCTTCTTCAGATCTTCAAACAGAAGGATGCGAGAGCGTCCGAGTCAAGAGCTGCGTCTGCGCAATACCCGCTTGATCGAATGATCTTTCACCGCGGTCGGCGAGTCTTCGCAACAAGCTGCTGGCTCTGATGTGCATCAAGGCCGCAATCCTTCGTCAAATAATCAAGTCTGAAACATTGTTAGCATCCAGTGTACAGATTTCTTCATGACGGTCTCTTCCAAATGCAAACTTACTTCGACCTGACGGCAAGCTCATCTTTCACCTCCTCAAACCGCTGCTTGCACTCTTCCCACACCATTGCTCGTTCCCTCGGCGAGATGTGCTTGATAGTCATATCAAACAGACCCGTCACAGGCCGATGATCCGACACGCGCACCTCATGGCGTTGGTAAGTCACTTGCCTAATCCTATTTCCTCCACGAGACAAGAGACGATCACACCAGGCCGGCGCACGCTTCTTGTCACTGGTGTCGTAGGTATCAGTCCCAACATCGTACTTGTAGGTCGGAGCAAAAGTGATCGGGAGCTCCTTGAAAGCACGTAGTCTGAATCCAGGGTTCTTACGCCGCGACACCAGTAACTGATCTCGCTCGAGGAGCTTGGCTAGGTTATTGACTTTGACGGCATTGACTACGGCGTCTCGACTCATGGTGTCGATTCGGTAGTTCAGGTCGCCGTTGAGAATGCAAAGCTCGTGGTCAAGTATCATGGAACCGTCTCCGCCGCCGACGAAACTATTGATCTGAGCATTGCGATCTTGCTCGGCAGGGAAGATGTCGCCTTCTAGAATGGCTGCGACATCGTTATTTCGTTGCATAGTATGCGTTTGACCTGCTGCAAGATGGCAGTTGATGAAACAAATAGAAGTGTCATCCAGCAGGAAACGCAAGCATAAAGCTCCCTGGATGCCCAATTAGTTATACTAGGCCTCAAACTGGAATACCAAAACTCACCTTATTTCCCGCTCTCCCATCCATTCCACGCTTTACCTCTGCAGCGCTAACTTCGGTAATTCTTTGCCGCAGCTTTGCTTTCACAAATATGCAAGTGAATAAGCCGACCAGGTTGGCCGTATGCAGCAACTGATACAGTTCACTACCTGGCATGTAGTCGTCCAAGCAGCGGGTAAGAAAGTCTCTCCAGTCTCGATATTGGTGACTCATATGAGCTTGTTCCGAGGACGCGTCCTTCTTTTTGGACTTGGAGAAGAAGCTCTCTGCCAACAGTTAGAACTGCAGAGAACAAAAGATGGGGCAATGGTCACTTACTGGCTATGGTCTTCTTATCTTCCAGATCTACGAGTTCTTGAAAGCCGAAAACAATGATGTCAGGGGAATCGCTATTTTGCAGGAGCGACGGGAAGAAGGTCGAATCGTCTTTCGCATATCGCAGACTGCCTGGAGTCGATGCACCAGCGTTCCAGGTCATGACCAGCGTCCTGATCTGCTCAAAGTTGCAATAGGAAGATTCTCGTGCTTGCATCTCCGTTTCTACGTATTCAATATCAGCTTTTGTCACATCATATACACCACACCAAGAGACCTACCGAGGAAATCATCTTGGAGTAGACCGTCCCAAGCATGTATAATATTGTCTGCACCAAGTGAGATGACATGCATGCCTTCATACTTCCAAAAGCTGCTGCTGTCCGCCACAATGCGGACCACAGGCTTGTGGTAATGGGCATCCCAGTCCTTTTTCACGACCCATGGAGACTTCGTAGTGTCATAAACGTATATCATGCCAGTGCTGTACCCGGCCCAGAGGTAGTCCCCGACTGCCGCCAGAGTATTGATTTTATAAACACTCACATTTACAATCCCAAGACAAGCATAGTCGCCGCCCAAGGAGTAAATGCTGACCTTACCGTCCGTGTGCCCGATGTAAATTCTGTCAGGTTGACTCGGGATCACGGCGGCGGCGGTTACCTCACCTGCTCCTGGCTGGCATATGGGTCTTTGCAAGACCTGGAATTGAGTATCGCCATTGAGACTTGGTCTGAATATGCGGATATCTTTGCCAGCTGCATGCCAGAGTTCATCTCCAACAACTATCGAGAACGTATGACCTTTCGGAATCCGGAAACTTTGGGCAGGATTGTCCAGACTTGGTGGCCTGCCATCGCCAGATGCCCAAACGTGAAACGTTCCAGAATCATCCAAGGTCCACATTTCGCTACCGTGTCTGTATATCTTGATTATCTCTCGGCGAGTATGAGCGCTCGTCGAGCTAGCCACGGCGGTTCCGGAGGCAATGTCCACTTCTAATATCTCACCGATATTATTTCCAAGCCATAATCGGTTCTCATCTTTGCTAACGTCGTCGGTTGGCTTAAATGCCATGGAAAGAATTTTGATAGTGTCCCCGTGGGCTAAACTCACCAGGAGCCCGCCATCAACTAAGCTCCACACCCGTGTGTAATAACCAGAGCAGCAGACAAACTCGCCACAGATATCAACCAGGCGAGTGTCGTATTTTGTATCGATTTCGTTGGCGGCTTTTCTGAGGTGAGGAGCCCGGCGGCTCGAGTAAGATGAATCAGGATAATGGTCCGCGACCTTTGACGGTAGCTCAGCGGGGGCTTGAGTGGGGGGTTGAGCCGGTGCTTGGCGGGGAGCGGGGAGTTCACGAGGGGCCCTTTCATCTCGAGCCGTAGCTATCGCGGGAAACTCATATTCGTACCGATGCTCATAAGGCGTTTCGTCGACCGTCACAGACTTTCTATGTGTCCGAACTGGAGGCTGACCTTGCGATATGGGCGTCGAGACGTTCCTTCTCGTTGGTGTAGCATACTCCGATGTATTCGGTGATCTAATGGCCGTATTTGATCTAGCGACCGTGTTGACTTGCATTGCTGGACGTGATTGTTCTACAGAAGGTCTTGGCGGAGGAGCTATGCCACTCAAGCCAGCTGTATAACTCCTGGTGGGAAGTGGGGGCTTTTCGTCTGGAAAATCGCTGGGCGACACGGCAATGGAACGCCTAGGCGTGGCATGAGACTCTTCTCTCTCGTCTCTCCTTTTAGAAACGACGGAATGATGGACAGGAGGAGGGTCAAAATTTAGCTTCATGGAAGATATTTTGCTCGCTCGTCCACCAGCAGCCGAAGGACGTCTAGGGGAGTCGTAATCTTCGGCAGTATCATCGCCGCTAGGAGGAGTGCTAAAAGGAGAAGGTTGCTTCTCGTTTTTCTCATTCGATGGAGTCAAAACGAGGCTATCTTGCATTTTCCTCGGCCCTTGATTGTACGTAGGGGGTAACTTTGGCTTCTCCGCTCTATTGACTGGTGGCGGTGGTGGACGCTTAGCTCCTTGGGGCGAAGGATCCCTCTTCAGTTCCCCAGATCTGCGCGGCGGAGGCGGCTCAGGGGCGACCTTGCGAGGTTCTGCCGAGGGAGTATTGGCTCGACTTTGTATGTTAGAATTGCTAGGCGAGACTGGTGCCCCTGGAGGAGTCGGTCCACGGGGTTTCTCTGCAACCAGAAATTGTGATGGGCTCGTAAAGGGACTGTTCCTACCCTTCGGCGGCGATTTCGGAGGCTCGACTATGACGGAGGGAGGAGATGGGTCGACCTGCTGCGACGGACGTCGAAAGTTGCTAAAGGGCGAATACGAGTTTCGCGGCATGCTACCGGTAGTCTGTTGTCGGAGAGCTGGAGCAGGGAATGCATTCTGAGCCTGCCCTGCCGGAGATGCGCTTCCATTCTGCCTGGGTATGTCCAACGACCGCCGACTGTCATATGAATTCGAGGTTTCGAGTAAACGCGGTTTCGGTCCTGGGGAGATATTTCGCGGATTTGGGAGAGGAGAAGCGGGCTTAGACCCTGTCATCTGCTCGAAGTGGGAGCGTAGGGAAGACACCGGCTTCTGTCAAGAGAGTTAGCTTTGGCATTGACCCGGGGGTAGTGGACTCACGATAGACGAGCCATCGGTGCTTTGCTGGTCTTCGCCTTCCATGATAGCATTGACTCTCGATGTTCTCCAGCCTGCCTGGCGCTCTAAGAGATGTATGCCGCCTGGTGGCGGGTGTGGTGTTCAGAGAGGGTTTCGCCGGTCAACATGCTCGTGTTGCGCCAGGATTTGTGAATCAAGGTTCCGCCGTCTCCCTCAAACCATATTCACTCCGCTGTGAGGGCGCTCTGAGCTGCTACCGGCAGCAGATCGAGACGACAGAATGATTCGTATGTGGTATGGCGGGAGTCTCCCAACAGCTCCGGCAGTCGTCGTTCAGGATGTCTCGTTCAGGTGGGGGAGGCCGCGCTCCATTTGCAGGCCCACGTTGCCGGTGGCTGGCGTGCTGTCGATCCAGGTTCGCTATGGCGAGGTTTTGGCGTCGATTCCGTCGAACATTCAGTGGCCGACGTCTCGCAGCTGCCAAACACGAAATTCTTTGGCAGTTTCTAAATAAAAATGTGGCACAAAGTGACGTCTCACATGAGGCGGATTCAAATGGCGGGCGCATTGAATACTGCAAGGCTTAGCGTCGTCTTAGAGTTATCCGGCAGATGGCCGATATTCAGACACCCCCAACTACCGTAGGGGACACCAGCTGTAAATCAAAACTTCTGCTCCCGATGCCCTCAGGTAGCTTTTGTATTTGCCAAATTGTGATATTTCCAGTATTCAAAATACGTGGAATATATCTGAGTCTTTCAAGCGACTGAACACGTAGGTTGATTCTTATTCAGATAATCAATAGACTTTCTGTGGTGTCCACGGAGACGCTTAGTGGTGTCTCAGGATCGCTATCCCAGTCAATGGCCATCAAAGTGGTGTGATGATGTACCAGCTACATAATTGGGTTGACGATAAAAATTCTCCGCGCCTTTCGACCTCTTTCGGCTTCTTTCAACCTCTGGGAACGCCGAATATCGTCCCTCAAACCAATCTGACCCGCCAGCACACCTCACACCTCACACAATGAACAGCGTAAGTTCCCAGCTCCAGGCATCAAGACGAAGCTCACATAGCTAACAACCTCCACAGATCAAGTCTTTCTGGTACCCTCCTCTCGCCCCGACAATCACCGCTTACACCCAATTAACCTCTCCACCATAGGTACGGCTGGGGCGCTCTCTGCGTAGGTTCGTACTCCCTCTCAAGTCCCTCCCTCCCTTCACCACATTCACTAACACCCCCATCACCAGCCGGAGGCGGATCCTACTACTTCGCCAAAAAGTCCATAAACGCAGACCGCAAAGCCCGCTACGAAGCCGACGAAGCGCGCCGCATCCGCGCCCAAGCCGCCGTCGACCAATACGCTCAATCCCACTCCACATCCAACTCGCCGAGCAACGAAGCAGGCGGCGATGATCCGGCTCCCACGAGACATGCGCCCGTGAGCGATAGGGAGAAGGTGGTGGAGAAGAGCAAGTATGAGGCTAGTGAGCCGTATCGGAGCAAAAAGGGCGATCGGTTTAGTTGAGCGGATTTGGGATTTGAGCGTGCCATGAGCCTTGAAGCGGGAGCGGGAGTATGGGAAGCGCAAAGAAGGCGGATGCATGGGCTGGATTAGAGCAAGCGCTGGATGAGAACGATACTGTACTCTTATGAAGAACTCACCTCTGGGGAGCAAGTCTGCATTTTCGAGGCGCTGGTTCAGATATCCGGGAAGGATGGAATTAATGATTGATTGACCATTCTGGACTGCCTCTCGGGTTTTCGACTCGTGGGAGTAATGGACTCTACGTTTTTGCAATTTGCGATGTACCAACTTCCATTTCATGAGACTTATTTATACCATACAATGAGATGCGATTGCCTAGTACAAATTGCAGCCTCTGCTTTCAAATACAAGTACCTACCTAGTTAAACGTCAAAACTGCATGTCTTCATGGTTTCGCGTTGTGAGCCCTGGTGCAGAAGTTGTCAATCCGGCGACAATTTCTCATCGAATAGCAATTGAGCAATAGCGCAATTGGATCAGCGCTTATGGTGAATGGGTTATCATTCCACCCTTCCAAGGTGGAGGACCGTGTTCGAGTCACGGTGGGCGCACATCTTTTTCGTTTTGCGCTTTTTACCGGTCGTTCCCACTTCGTGATGTTCTAGGCAGTATCACCACCACTCGACTTTAAAATGAATCACAAGATATGGATTTTATTCACCATCATGCCGTGTGGACGTTATACACAATTATTGACTATTGTTTTTGCTGACGACCCCACTATATAAAACCAACTTTACCTTACTGTCTGGTCACAGTATTCAAAACATTTTCCACTCTGCCAACTCCAATGTCCAAACTCCGTAGACAACGTTTCCTCAGATCATAACTCCTACAATATTTTACAAAAATTTACACGGGCGGAGGCTGCGCCGCCTCAACCGGAGCCACCTGCAAACTCCCCAAACAAGGCGCATGGAACAACTGCCCCGCATAAGCACCCAGCGCCGTCTTCACAAACACCACAAGCCACAGCACACAAACCGTGCTTGCAAAAATCATTCCCGTCACATCAAACGCGCGACTCGGCAACTCCTTCCCCAGCAAAATCGTACTCGCGCTCAAAACACCCAGCGGGAAAGTAAACGCCCACCAACCCATATTAAACGGAATACCTTTTCTGCCGCCTACAGACAAGATAGAAGAAAGCGCGAAGAAGAGCCAGATGAGAGCGAAACCCCACATAAGCAGCGCCAAGAGGAAGCCGAGGTTGTAGAAGATTTCGGCACTCTGGCGGCCGTGGAGCGTGGCGGTGGCGGGGAGGATGGTGAGGGAGGCTTTGCCGAGATTGATAAGGGCGAAGCCGCCTTGGCCGAGGGGGCCGATGGGGAGGAAGGAGGAGGTGATTACTTCTTTGGCGGGGAGGTGGTGTAGGGCGAGGCGTTGGAAGTAGAGGGCGAGGATGATGAAAGCCAAGGGGAGCGCGGTGCCGAGCATGGTGTAGGAGATTATAAGGGTCCAGAGGGCGTGCGTGGGGTTGGGGAGGACGCCGGCAACGATGGAGCCGCTGGCGGCACTGACGATGGGGGCGACGACGGGGAGGAGCCAGCCAGCTGTCATGGTGCCGAGGGCTTTGTGCTCGTGTTTGGATACCCTGGTTTTTGAAGTTAGTCTCTGATGACTTGTGTGAAAAGGGGCAATGCTTACAAGATAAATGGCAAGTAGAAGCAGATAGCAACAGCAACAACACTGTCAATCCACCACATCGCCCAAGCAAAAGTCGTAGCCCAGGGTCCCCAAGCCGGCACACAGACGAACGTCCACATGTTCACCAGTGTTGCAAAGCCCATAGGGAAGGTGCCAAGGAAGAGTGATTGGGCTGGGTGCTTAATCATAACTCCCCAGATCTCGGGATACAAGGTGTATCGAGCGATGGAAATGGCGAGGAAGGTGAAGAAGAGCACAGCGTTGAGAACAAAGATAACGATGGAGAGGTAGTACTGCCAGTCGGAGTTGTAGGGCATGCTGTGGAGCATGATGGACGTTATGCCTGTTCCCATGATCACGGAAAACCATCTATAGGGAGTGTTAGTCTAGCTTTCTTCCGGGTAGTTTCTCGAGGGATGCAGTGTCGAAACATTTGCAAACTCGGGCATAAGTAAAGATGCGTATTGAAACAACTTCGCCGCTGAATAGGTTAACAGAACGTGGAGTCAAGGATCACATACGAAGGAGTAAAATTCCGCACAATCCGTCTCCACCCAACTTCATTCTTATTCTTCCCCTGACCTCCATCATCCCCAGGCTTCTGAGCGCCATTTCCATGGTTGCGCTCTTCAAGTTCAATAGCCTCATTTCCATTCCGCCTCTGCGTTGGCGAGTTTTGGGCGCTCATCGTTTCAAGTTGGATGCTTCTCCAGAAAGCGCGTGAGCTGTTTTGATATCAGATCCGTCCTAAGCCACCAAAACTTGGTTCGTTGACAGAAAGGCGGTCTATCGTCGTAAAGTTCTTGTTTCTCCGAAAGGTTTTTGTAAAGTCTCCCAAATGTTCCCGTTGATTCAAAAATCCGTGGTTGACTTCGAAGCTACCTAGCCAGCACCCCGCTATTTCCATAGACCGGTTCAGTTGTAGTGGCGATCGCAAACGGTATTTCGTGAGGCAACAAAGAACTTTCCGCAAAGCAGCAAAACGATTTTTCGATGACGGATATTGGAGGTTCTTGGGTCGCAGGATCCGGATTCGCAAAAAGTGTAACAACTTATGATAAGTCCAAAATAAAGAGCGATGCTCTGACCGTTTGCGGTCAAAGTGACGTCAAACAAACACTTATAGATGCTCTTTAGATGACGTGCAGGAAGGAGTATATACTTTGATAGGAAAGAGAAAGAGAAGGTGTTGAAAGACAAAGGAAAGCTCAAAAGTGACATCAGTGAGTCACTCACGAAATTAGTTTGATTTCTGGAAGACTCGAGGCGCACAGTCCACTCGGTTTGACTGTGATTGGAAATCTGAAGGGCGAGGCTGTCTAAAGCCTAAGAGCAAGAGTTGAAGGGAGAGAAGGAAGATGAGAAATCACTTGACTTGATGAAACCGCGATTGTCTAACGACTATAAAGTGTGCGGTTTCCGGTGCTGGGCATCGTTCACAAGAGCTGCTCTTCTTGCCAGCGATGGAGCTCAGTCTGAGATGCAGAAGTCCGGTCGCAATTGGATGTTGTTCTTCCCTGTATCAGGGGACAGACAGACATATCGTCGCTGATGGCAAGAGGTCAGCTCGAGAAAGAGAGATGGATGTCCAAAAATGTCGGTGAAGCCTGGTATATAGCGATATAAATGCTGCGCACGCCATTCCAGGTGACGGATTTTGACGATGTTGGCCTTGATGCTCTCCGACTCGGCGATTTTGAGTTTGAGCGATGAAAAAGAGGCTTCGTTGACCGCCAGCGCCGTGGTCGAGGTTGTCATCGGAAAGACTCGCAAGTTCGAAGTCACATACACAAACGGTCCTCCCACGACATGCAGAGCGCTTCGGAGATGACCGAGATAAAAAGTCAAGGGCTCAGAGCCCCAGTTTTCTCGTCAACTTGAACATCAATATTTGATGCATACATGTAAGCATTTAACAAGCTTCTCTGCTATCTCTTGGCATCAAAAATCCTTCTCGTTGGTCGTTTGCCAAGCACGTGTCTACGGTGATCTACGATCATGCATCACCAAGTCCATCAAGATCTCGGGAATAACTTCAGAATCAACTGGGTTTGATTATTTCCTAGCCGCCTTGTCCGCAGAGCTACGCGTCGCTCATCTCAGGCATATCAGATCCCATCTCAACGGCGACGCCCTATGCCGAGAGCTTCACAGTCTCGGCATTCAACCTCTGCTCGAATAATACAGCTTCGTAACTCGTCATGCGGCTAAAGTGACAACTTTTCTCCCTCCATGTCTCTTCCTTCCCCTTCTCCAGTAGTCTCCACCGCCGCCGCATTATCACAAAAACAGGGACCGGATCACAGCAGGCCTGAGCCGCGTTCGGTTCCACACCTGATATCAACATAACTCCGTTGATATCCGCACTCCAACATTTTTGGAAAATATTATGCATCATCAATCATCATCAAAAGAGACAAGTACAATTGAGCCGCCGTTTTCCGAATGCACCGTCCGCGCTATGCTTGAAGAAAAAAAGGACAGGGGAGAGAAGAGAAGAGCCGAGATCTCGAAAGACGCCCTGCTAATTATGCAAGGTAGGTAGCCGGATAAGGAAATCTGTACAGCATCGAACTCGTCATATCTGCGATTCCGTTATCATCAATCGCAAGATTTTCTCGATCCGTCCAACATCGCAGAAACTCCACTTTTTGTTCATCGGTCTGACTGTTCGAGCAAAGGTTGCAGCGCGTCTAACGCCTTCGTGGATCCGGCGGCCGACAAGATGACTGCGCCGGCGCGCGCGGTTGACAGGTATGACAGCTCGGATTCGGAGGCGTCGGGACCGAAGAGGCGCATTTCGTCGACTAGCTTGCCGGCTACGCCGCATACGATCCCCGTGGACTCAAGCGGGAGGTTCACCAAGTCTAGAAAGATGGGGACTAGATCGCCTTCGGTATCGCCGGCGATGGAGTCGCCGAACATGGGGAGGAGAGACTTGTCAAGGAGGAGAGAGGGCGCGTCGTCGGCGGAGAATGTGACGGAGAGGAAGCGCGGTTGTAAAGTGAGCGAGGAGACGAGACCCATGTAGAGGCGCGAGTCGACGCTGTCGAGCCAGCTAGATCGGTGGTGGCGGCTGCCGTGGCCGTTGGAGGGTCGGTGGACGTCGTATTCGTCAAAGCGTTTTCCGGAGCATTGGGCGAGGTTTAGGTTGGGAACAACGAAGGGAACGACTTGGCGTTTTCGGAGCTGCGAGAATGTGCGGGTTTGCAGTTCGGCGACATTCGTAGGGGGTGGAGTGGAGGGGGGTTCGGAACTGGAAGAACTGCCTCGCGAATGGGTGATGGCTGTGGGGACGACGTAGGCGGAATCGGTCTCTGAGAATTCGAAACCGCGGGCGAGGAGGGCCTTGATGACGGTGGAGTGGTCCTTCGTGGGGACTAGAATGAAGTCGGTGTAGTATGTCGTGATGAAGAAGATGGGAATACCGGCCATTGCCAATGGAGCTGTCAAGTCCATCACCCTCTGTCCGGCTTCCATCCCAGCACTACTGACTGAAAAGACCATGTAGGAGTCCTTCGATTTGTGAACCTCTTTCCGCACACTCGGTGACAGACTATCTATCACGGGCTGGAATATCCTCGTAGCCAATTCTGTGTGACACACAATAGAGCACTCGATCGGTGTGACGCTGATATTGAGAAAGCCATGTTTGTTGGCCAGTGAAGTCTCGTCTGAGGATCCTTCGTCCGTCTCGCATGGTATGTCGTGTGGTAGGAGCATCTGCAATATGGGTTTCAAAAGACTCGAGTAGAGGGGCAGAGGAATGTGTATTAGGCTGAATTGCCCGTCCTGCCGTGTGTTAGTATACCGCATGAAGTAACCCGGATCAATTCATGAAGACGCCATACACCCAATGCCACAGTCACAAAACAAGGTCCGCCGCTAGAAAGTCATAACACACAGACACAGGTAAAGACAAGTGGATGGCGCTGGCCATGAAACAACAACATCTCATTGATTCCTTCGCAAAACAGTGCGAGTCGCTACTAATGACTCATTTTCGTCTCGCACAAATACAAAACATAGCTTGGAGACAGAAACCTCGGAATCTCAGAATCCAGATAGATAATTACTCACGATGAAGGAAATCTGAGCGTTCATGGTGCTTCGCCGTTATCGGAGACGGGGACGGTGGGAAAGTTTGGTGTGTGGTGATGTTGTGCGATATGGGAGCAGGATGTTGGGGTATTTGCACTTTGAAAACTTGATCATGGCCAAGATGGATGACAACCCGTAAATGTGACAGACGAGGGAGCTGAAAATGGGAAGAGCCGTAGATACGAGCGAGCGGTCAGGTCGACAATGAGACAAAGAAACAATGGTGACTCGTCTCCTTGGTCGGCGCGCTGCTGCTTTCTGGCGCGCTTGTTCAAAGGAGAGTTTGCGAGAAGTCCGGATAGGCGTTGTCGGATGGCGGTGGGCGGGCAGGAGTACTTATGTTTTTGAAATAATGAGCGGGGGCAGCGATGATGCCGTCTAGTTTCGCGAGATGGGGACATCAGACGGTTCAGGCCTTGGTTAGGATTCGAGATGCAGTTCAGGTTGGGGAGACTGAGGACATAGAGAAGGGTCCATTGCGCTAAGCCGGATGGAAGAATCGATGCAGCACATTTCGCGTGGGGACGAGCACTTCAGGGAAGACCCTTGTAATCTTTCTTTGCTTTTTGGTGTGGGGAAATGTACGAAGGACTTGGTATCAGACGGCAACCGCTTGATACAAATCTTGGTACGACGGCCAGCCAGAGAGCGTGGCCAGATTGCCACAACTGCGAGGACACACTTGGTCACCAGTTTCCACTACTGTTATCAGCCTTCAGCGGACGACAGCGCCGCTCCTCTTGAATCTCACCTCGGACTTCAATACCTCAAGGTACTCGCCCTGAAAGAACCGGCCAGCGTGGCAAGGCGCCTCCAGGCCAGTCTGGTAGTCTCGTTGAGGCAATCCGTAGCTATGCGCACCTCATGCAGGTGTGCTGCAGGCAAATCTGCAGGTGCGTGGGCGGGGGACCGCATGAAGCCACCAAAAGGGGTCACTGGATGCCGCGCCCGAGTCAAGCTGGATGGCAGCGGCCGACTGGGTGCTGGAGACAAGACTTCGGGGTCTTGACGAGGTACAGAAAGTCCTGAGTACCGCTCGATGGGTTGTGACTTCTCATGTTCCGAGCATGTTCACGATACCTTCAGGAGATGTCGTCACCTCCTATTCCCGCCGAATGCCGTCCATCGAGACCCACCTGCAACTTGCCGTCTCCATGTCGACCTTGCTCCACCGACCACCAGCCTCCCTTCACCTTAGCACAGCGCAAGATATCGATATGATATCGTGCTATGCCATCAGAATCGATGCAAATCGACGCTCTCAGCTGGCCCCTATCAGACGCGGTTCGCGCAACAAAGCCGAGAAAAAGGATGACCTTGCCGGCTGGCATCGCAATTTACGGCAATACCGTTCGACACGAGCGGCACTAGTACTGGGTCACTGATCCTTGACCCCCTCTCTCACTCTCAGCCTCCAGCTCCTATGTCCCGCTCGCGTCACACGGATCATTTGACGGTAGGATGACGACGATCCAGATCCGTGGGTCGTCTTGGCTGATCTTCCTTAACCTCATACGGCCATTTTATTCCAAAGGGCGGTCCTTATCTCCGTGGTGACCTGAAAACTTCAATTTTCCACCTACATGTGTGTTCTGATATCAAGCTTTGCCAAGTGCCAACACATCGCAGAAGCAAGTCGATCATCAAACTCTTCGTCTTTTCCAATACCAGAGTCCATCGAATCAGGGAATCACACCAGCATTCACGAATCAGTCACCTCAATTGCGTTTGAGCTCGTCCAAGACGTTGACGACTCGGGAGAAACGTCAAGTAGCACAGCTACAGCGTACAAGGTCATCAAACCGCGCGTGTCACTACTAAGGCAGTGTTCCAAGTCCACGACGCGCCTGCGGACCTTCTCGGCCCTTCCCTTCCTGCCTCCCTCGCACAGTCGATCCATTTTTTCTGTCTCTTTCTGCATGGATATGTCTCTTCATGTATGTTCTCCAGCTCTCCTACCTCGTCGACGGCTGAATCGTTACTATTACCCCTAATGGACCTGTATAGCCTGGTGGGGGCCAAAAGGAGGTCTATGAGGTAAGGGACGCTCGGAAGCTGCAGACGGCATGCAAGAAAGAGCAGCATCATTCATTTGAAGAACAGACAGCAACAGGGGGCAGCGTATCAAAGACGCTCGAGCCATAGCTTATTGCTCTCACGTCCCACAACGGCCTCAACCGAGAGCCGGCCCCGATTTTCCTCCAGTCCCACTCGCCGGCCAAGACTCTTAACGACGTCTCGCTCAAGTCTCCATCTCTCCGAGCATCCAATTCCAGCAGGAGACTTTACTATCTGATGCTATTGCTATGGTACGACACTGGCATTCCCAAAGCTTCGGTGTCATCATCCTGCCGCACTACTGCATCACCTGCAGGTCGTACCTGATGTGCCGAGATAACCCGAGGAAAATCCCTCCACACCTTCCCACCCATGGACCATATCCTCGGCCAACGAGCCATGCTGCTGGAGACACTGCTTGTGTTGCCTGAGACGGACTGGCGGCCCGACTCCGCTGACAGGTCAAGACTGCGAGTCGCTTGTAATGACTTGTAACAATCTATCCCAGCTTCCAGTGATCATTGGGATTCATTGCAGTCATTCAGTCATTCGAGACCATCCAGTGGTTCGCAATTCAGCCAGTTTATCAAGAGCAGGGGTTCAAGTGAACATCCAAGACTTGTCAGCTGCAGCTTGATAAGGCGAGAGAAGTCCTTCTCAGTCTTAGTCAGGGAAGCTGAACAAGTCACTACATTAATGGGAAATTCCCGGGTTTCCTATTCTCTCTAGTCAGTGATGCAGCATACTTGTTCTCAAGCTCCATGCCTTCAATGCCATTGGGGCTGGACGAATGCAAGACAGATGCACAGATCGTACGGTAAGTACCTGCAAGTTCAATCATCAAAGGAAAAGCCCAGTCCGTCCTCCACTTCCTCCACTCATACCGTCTTTCATCCATACCCCTTAAGGCCCTAACGTCAGACACTGTCCCTATTCCTCAATCTTTCTCCACCCCACGTTTCGACGTTGCATCTATCTGCAGAATCAATGCCGCAAAACACATCAAAAAGCAATTTAGCAGTGACGATCCAAGCACAACCGACAGCATGCATAAAAACATGCACGAAATCTTCGCAGTTCTCCTCAATTTATTCGAGCCTTGAACTCTGTCCGTACGGTGTCTTTGCTCGCGTGGAGTTCGGAATAAGCAATGTCTGGCGAATGAGAGGAAGGTTTTTGGAAATTCTCCTTGTGGGCCATGGTTTTGCTCCTATCAATGGATACTGATGCATTGATACTGAATATTGGTGGCGATGGACCCCTGATCTGCGGCTTTGGTGGGATGAAAGACATGCAGCGTGGAGGACTTCTGGTCTTCATGTCGCTGACTGTGGAAATTTGGCACTGTTCTGTTTCAATGCTGCAGATATGTACTGTATCGATGATCAGGGACAGTCAGGTGACGCTCAGGTCAACGCTTCCTTCTTCAATGCTTCGCAGCTTCAAGCAGAAGAGTACATATCTGCGCAGCAAAGGCAAAACAAGCCCAGGACTGCAGTGGAGCTCAACACACAGCTGACACTTGTGTACCTAGGTAGCTTGAATGGGGGTTCAAGCCGCAAAAACACCAATCTTCTTTCCCGAAACCCGAGCCTCCACCAACGTCAAATGATCCAATGCTACGCTGACTGCCTCTCCAATCCTTACCTCATGCGAAGAAGCATCGTCGACGCGACGACGACGCATTGGCTTGTCTTCTGCGGTAGAATCTGCACAGTACATTCTTCACCCCCACACAAGCACGCAGCGCCGTCATCGAACGTCGACCGAACATCAATGGCATAATGGCACCATATTTGACATTTGATGACATACGGACATCGACTGAACCTCGGGACCTTTTCAATCCCCGAGTTGCTGCGTTGCAGACCGAAGGATTCATTCTCGGAACTGGCATGCCCGCGTGACAGCCGTAGCCGTAGGCTCCGTAGATGGCTGGTCTTCCTGCTATTCTCTTCGTTTCGTCAACTCGCATCGGTGACGGCATTGCACATTGTCATCTACCTACGTTCGCGGGTTATTCTCAATATTTACATAAGTACCTTACCCGACAATAAGCGTACCTTCGCAACACATCTCCCGTCTCCGTCCTTGCCGTGTCGGGGCGCTGATTCTCGCTCGCAAAGCGGCAAAACTACTGTGCCGCGAACTGTGCCTCGTTCTCTGAAAACCCGTGGATGTGCCGTTCGGCACGCAGCTCAATTGGACTTTCATTTGACAATTCTGCAGTCATACTGAAAGTACAGCATGTATGTGGTACTGCAGCAATGCGGTGGTTGGCTTTTGGCTTGCATAAAGTGCGGGGAAGCATGGTAGGCGGGTTGGTAATAATATATTAATTAAGGCTAGACTGGGCTTTTTGTGGAAGGGGTTTGGAGATGAGACGGGATGTTGTATTGCAGGGAGGTGGACCAAAGTGGATTTTATATTAATTTGCAGACGCGCAGGTGTTGGTTGGGTGATTGGGTAGGTCCTGGTAGGACGAGGGACCGGTCCAATGGGGGGCGGGGGGGGTGGTGTTGGTGGTGCGCTGCGCTGCTGAGAAGGGAAGAAGGGAAGAAGGGAAGAAGAGAAGAAGGGAAGAAGGGAAGAAGAGAAGAAGAGAAGAAGAGAAGAAGAGAATAGGGAATGTAGTGTGAGGGTGAGGGAAACGAGGCTGAGAGTGACAAGGCGATGGTAAGCTTCGTGGAAGTCCATGGCTTCCATTTTACTGTGAGCGATTTCTGAAAGATACACGATGTTCTCCGACTTGTTCATTTGTAAGGACGGATGGAGAGTTACTCTATAGGTTCCTGACACGCTGCGTGAGGTTGTATTTCCTGCTATTATCTACCATCATTGATAGGACTTCTCCTAATCACCAGGTATCTCCTGACTATTGAGATCGTTCATAAACTCATAGTTCTTTTGCTCCGAATTATCTGATTCTGGAGATTGTTTCCAGACATTTTGAGTTCTCCTAATTTGTGATTATTTGAAATTCTATTAATTAGCTGGATCATTCCTAGACGCCTAGTCGATTGGGGGTTTTTGAAGGCCGTCGCTAAATCGCATCTGGAGTTTCAAAATACTAGCATACAGACCAAGCATATTCAGGAATAGCTCTGGCGCCGCTCTGATTCCATGCTTTTTATAACGAGATAGGTAGATTCAAAATGATTTGGAATATTCCAAGTAACTGGAAGTATTCCAAGTGACTGAGAGTATTTTAATAATTTGGAATATTCAATATTGAATATTCAGAATGACTTGAGAATTCCAAGTGGCTGGGAGTATTTCGAATGATTGGGAATGATCAAAGGGCTTAGGGTAGACAGGCTTAGTCTGTATGCGATTCAAAATCCCAATTGCGATTTAGCGATTCCCTTTTTGAACGACAACAACGACTCATTTGCAGGTTTGACCCCGCCGGCAAGGTACATCAAGGATATCATCCTTGGAAAACCTATTCTACCTACATCTCCAAAGACACGCCAAACTCCCGCAAACGCTCAACACCCCTCTTCCTCACCAGCAGCCCCGTCTCCTTCCTTCTACTGGAACAAGAGCCCCTTCCACCTTCCCGACCACACAACTCTATGCTCCCCACCACTTAAGCCAGCCCCCAAAATCTTCCCCATTAGATCGCCAAGACACGATCAAGAAATGCTGATATGTCATCGACTCCATGTTCTGCTTGGATCCAGTGACCTCCAGTCTCATATTCCTTCCAAGTGGCATCGAATCCGAGATGCTCGATCGTCCCGTGAAGGCCTTGTCCATAAGCAAAAGGAACAGTTTCATCGTCTTTTGAGTGGGACAAGAAAACGGGAGTTTTGAGGTGGTTTGTGGTCGCTTCTGGCGACATTTGTAGAACGTTTCGGACGTGCTGAGAGATGTCGCCCTTGGCCGTTTCGATGTTTGCTTTGAATGGGAGCCAGCTGCAGCATCCGATGAAGCCTCCTAGATCCAAGCCCGATGAGAGGAGAGTCAAGATAGCTGTCGCACAGCCTTGACTGATACCACCAAGCACGATTCGATCAAGTGGCGCAATTTCAGCTTCGGCTTTGATGATGTCGACAATGTCGCGAATGCTTTCCTGCAGGCCCGGAATCATCAGATCTTCTTTCTCTGGGTTCCTTGATACTCCAGAGATCAAACCACTGTGAGATGATCTCTTCGCCTTTCAGTGCCTCCGCGAACATGCTTTTACTGAACTCAGCATCGCGTTGCGCCGAATAGCGCAAGTCTGCCGTGGGGAAGACCCAGCGGACTGATGGGTAGATGTCGGCTAGTGATTTGCCGGAGGAGGACTTGCTGTCGAAGAAGTATTGGGCGAGATCGGAGCCAAAGTCTTCACGGCCGTGGAGAAAGATGATGGTGTGGGTATGGCCATTTGAAGGCGCCACGATGGTGGTCTCCGAGCTAGGAGTTTCTTCTGCGATGGAACCCATGATGATTGATGAGTGCGTTGCTGGGGGCTTAGGCAGGTTCTGGTGTCTGAGCGACAAGAACGGTGTCTGAGCAGTCTGTTAGGATCTCAAGGCATGAAACTCGGGAGGGAGAATGAGCTGTACCTGTTGGCTTGAGAGGCAGCAGATGTGCTGATGGCCTGTCGTGGTTGCAGGGTCTTGAAGTCGAAGTTTTGGCTTTGAACTTGGTTTTTGGTGGGGAAAGTGTTTGTTTGAGTGACTTGAACTCTGAAGGACAGAAGATCTACGTGGAAAGGATGTCGGTCTTACATACCTATTGTGCTCTAGAATGTGAGTCAGGGGGGAAAGCCTAACCAGGGGGGAAAGCCTAACCCGGGACGAAACCCCCCATGGTAGCTGCGACCGCGTTCCATTTAATCTAGACTAAGAAAATTAAACCCCACAAACTTCAAGCTGATTGGGCAAGGAAAAATAATATTTAAGCAAATCGGTACAATTCTTGTCAGGGCGGAGACAAAGTGCGAGATTGAGTCACTTACGCCACACATTACCATGGTTCACTCGACCAATATTCTACTCCCAAGGAAAATGCAATGATGCGAGAAAATGGCTGCCTAGCCACGTGCCCCGCACTATAGTCCAGTCTGGCTACTAGACCCAGAAATCACATAAGTCTCCCGCCATCATATACGGAAGAAGCTTCAAGTTAAGAGAAAAATCGGATGATGATGCCTGGAGTTTCAGTTCTTCTTCATTTCATACTCTCTATCCTGACATCTCACCATCTGCCTTTTACCTGTGTCCCTAAAGAACCACGGTAAATGCCTTGGCTAGAACCACACACATCCATACACGATGAACCAAATCATCAAGCCCAGCCCCTTCCCCTTCCTCCACCACCCCGTCCTCTCCACCCACCACCAGATCCACCCGGTCCACCACCCCGACCCCTATTCACATTCCCATTCCCGTTATACCCCCCAGCTCCATTATAAGGCGCAGGTGGGTTCCCCCAGCCCGCCCCTGGCGTCGGCGGCGGCGGTACCCATCCTCCCTGGGGTGCTTGCGGCTGACCTTGATGCGGACCCTGATGCCATCCCATACCTTGCGGCGGCATCGATGGAGGAGGAGCAGGCCAACCTCCACCATACTGCTGCGGATTAGGATTAAACATATGCCCCTGCTGTCCTCCCTGTGGCATTGACATTGGAGGCGGCGGTGGAGGAGGCCAAGTACCACCAACATAGCCCTGTGGTATTGGCGGGGGAGGAGGCGGGATCGGCATTCCTCCTGGTCCTGTCGGATAGCCTTGAGTAGGAGGAGGCGGGGGTACGAAGTGAGGGTTTGCGTTTTGCGGTGGTGGTGGTGGAGGTGCTTGCTGGAAGCTCACCGGCGCAAAAGCTGGTTGCGGTGGTGGTGGCGAGTAAGAAGAAGAGCGGTTGCGACTTCGTGGAGTGCGGGAGCGCGATCTGGAGGGTGAGTCGGAGTGCTGGCGTCTTTTCCGGGAGCTGTTTTGACGGCTTCGACTCCGGCTTGAACCAGCGTCTGAATCGCTGTATCGTCTCCTTTTCATACCGCGACTACTGTTGCTACTTGAGCTTCGACTGCGTCCACGTCTTTCGTTGTCCAGGGCCTGATTTGCGAAAGCTGGATCTCGCCGTTTCTTCATTTTCTCGCAGAATTCTTTGGACCAGCCGTAGTAGCCTTCGGCGCTGATTTCTGAGTCGGCTTGGGGGTCGAAGATCATTACTTGGCCGAGCTCGTCGATGTCCCAGGATAGGTCTTTCTCTTCTTCTGGGTTTTCAGAGGTGCCGAAGATTTTGTCTGCGTCGAGGAGGAAGTCTTGGACGGCTTGGACGAGCTTGTGGTCGGCGGGGCCAGGCGCGAATTGGAGGGGTTTGACCATTTCGGGGTTGATGGGGCGGGAGGAGTTGGGGATGATGTGCGGGAGGAGGTTGGCTGCTGGTAGGTCGTACCAGGGGGTGCTTTGGTCGCCGTGAGATGCTGGCATGAGGAAGGGAGCTGTTTTGTTGGATTTTGCCTCATTGCCTGTGCCCGCTGTATCATTGGTGTTTTGGTCGCCATTATCTGGACCCTTCGTAGCTGCGGTTTGCACAGCATCAAGCAGTTGGTCCATGTATTCCCCCGAGTAGTAGCCCTTGTCCCGCCATATCCCTATAAGGTCCTGTAGCTTCTTCTGGTGTTTCGGCGCATTCTTGAACGAAGCAGCGCTGCTGAACAGCTCCAGCATAAACGGCTGCGCCCTGCTCGGAATCGTCGCATACTGGCTCGACCTATGCGCATGATGAAGCAGATCATTCAGCAAGTAAAGAACATGCAGTCGCTTCCTCTTCGGCGACGGTTCCCCCTTCGCTGTCGCAACATCCTCAGATTTCGTCAGAGCAGTCAAGTATTTCCCAAAAGCCGTGAATCTGGAGGCCGAAGGACCAATGTGTTCAAGAAGCCATCGCTTGCAATTCTACCCTCGCAGACTGTTTAGCCATCGTACTACCGGCGCAAAAGAAGAATATGCGGTCAAACCTGGACATTCGTGGGAGAACATTGCGAGATGGTTAAGTTCAGGAGATGGTGGAAGTGCGAGATGGAGGCGCTGGAGATGGTGGTTGGGTCGGGTCGGAGGCAGGCTGCTGCGAGTGAAGCTTTCGCGATGGCTACTTGGTGGGAAGACATGGTGGGTGTCGTGGTGGATTTCGTGATCTGGTCAGTGAGACTAGGGTTCGGGTCAGTGCATCTTCTGGGAGGGCCGTCGTAGTTTCGCGAGATCATCGGATCGATCCTTGGTATTTCGATGTGAGGACGTGGTTGTTGTAGAGAGGGTCGCGCAAGGGAGCTGGGAGCGCCTGAAGGTCAGGATTCGAAAGTTTTCAGCCTCGCCAATACAGCTCGGGCAAGGCTGAGCAGAGGGTGACATGGAGCCAGGCACGTGGCAGGTTAATAAATCCAGGAGTTACTACAGTCGCATTTCTAACTTTGCTATGTATTTTATGCTTCGAAATCTGCGAAGACGCTTTAAATGTTATACAAATGCTCGACATGATGTTATATCCAAGGCTACCAGATGCGCCAGCTACCTTCAGATTCATATACACCCTCCCTAGAAAGAAACGAAACACCTTATATTTAAGCATCGAGGCCAGGCAAAAGCACCTTCTGCTTCTCCACCTTCTGATTTCCCTTCTTCGGCGGTGGCGTGAGGCTCTCCTCCCACTCCTTCATGAAATTCGACACCGTTCGAGTTCGACGACTCGGCGACTGCTTATTCAGAGCTGGCCAGGGTATCTCAGCGCGCTTGGGAGGAGTGTCAACATTCGAAAGTGACACGAGATCGTCATTGGGAGGGCTACATCAGCAGTCGGTGTTAGAATGGATTAAAAACTTGTGTCTGTCGCCATGCAAAAATCAAAATTAAAAAAACTCACCTACTAGCGCGGGGAGCGCTCGAGTTGAGCTTCTGGGACAACTGGGACAACTGACCGGGCGAGGAAATCGCCGTACTACCGCTCCAGCGCGGCGACTCGACTTTCGAAACTGGTGAATCCCAGTTGTCCCATCCATCGTCGTCAACTAGCTCTTCTAGAGACGGCTTTTTGTTGATTTTGTCCGGCATCGGCTTCAGCCTGTCGCGAGACGGTGCTCGAGGCTTAGCTGGGCTTTGTGCTCCGCTTTGGACCCCGTTTTGGGACCCATTCTGAGAGACTATCGATTTTGAGTATGTGCTGTTTAGGGAAGGAGGTGGTTTGGGCCTCGCGGCCTCGACTCCGCGATGAGTGGTTCCATGGATGGCTTCGTCTCCGACAGTCGCTTGTCGCAGGTCTTCCATGAATGTATAGAGGCCAGCCTTGATATCTTCGGCGACCTGCTTGATCGCTGTGGTGCCGCCCTGGTATGAATGTCTTTGGTTCGCGTTGATCTTGCGCATACCTTGACTCGTGTCCGGCATCGTAAGTCGCTCCATGGTGTAGCTGGCATGCTTGGATCTTTTCGTGGGACTTGGTGTACGAGGAGCCGGTCCAATGGTAGGTGAAAGTAGTGATAGTGTTCGTGTGTGTCTTCCAGAGAATACCCTCCGTTCGGAGTTCTTTGCCGAATTCATCAAGAAATTCTTTCGTCTGTCGAGTTCTGCGCTCTTTGAAATGCCGTCGTCGTCAATAAAGGGCGAAGCTGGACCCTGCCAGGGAGTCATAGGCTCCGAATGGCGGATCTCAGCTCTCTTCCGAGTTCCCTCGTGAATAGTCCATTGTCTCTTTAATTTGTCCAGCTCTTCCTCCGCGCGCTTCAGTTCCTCCTTCAAGTCTAGAACCCGTCGTTCTTGTGCAGCGAGAGCGACTAGGAAGCTGTTTGGATCTTTCGGGGTCTTGGGGGGAGACTTCTGTGAATTGGGTGTAGAAGGGATGAGATTCGGAGTCCCATTTCCCATTGGAGAGAGATGACCCATTGGAGAGAGATGACCAACCACCAGGCTGGGCTGCACCGGGAAAGTCAAAGACATTCGGTTGCCATATTTTGCTCCGAAAGAAGGCGGTTTAGCTTTGAGTGACGAGCGTCGGGGAGGGGGCATCGAATGGCGGGTTGGTGTGGTCGCGGGTCCAATCCGCTCGCTCGGGGAGTCTTGGATGCAACTTTTCTGTGACGGCGAGAATAGTATGGTTTCCACCGTCTGCGAATCGACAGCGAGAGTGCGGTTCCGCGGCGTCGCCATGTTGGTATATCGATATTCGAGTAACAATAGCGAGGTGCTCAGGAGCAAAGATTGTGGGGTGAGCGACTGGGGACAAAGAAGTTTGTTGCTTTTCTTAGCAATCGAGGCTGGGGTAACGAATGAGAACTATGGGATGGCAGTGAATGAACGTGGGCGAAAGGCAAACAGCAGGTCATTCAAGCATAATCGTTTAGGGAGCAATCCTGTGCCTGCCTGTATGTACAAAGTAACGAAAGAGAGGGAGAAAAGGGAAGAGGGAGTGGTACGTATTCAAGTAATATTCAAGTAAACACGGCAGATTGATAGGGGGTCCGGAACGATCCCTGCGTGAGTTTGAGGGTTGGCCGGTCGCTGTCCAGATATCTGAGGCCGCAACGCTAAAGTGCACTGACCAGCCGAGCACGTGTGCACGCGACGCGGGCAAGCTGCGAGTACGAGACAAAGAAGACGAAGCGCGTCCGCCTCTACTTATTCACGCGTATATCACTTTGAGCATGCGGGCGCAGTCTTCTTCAGTCCATCTTTCGACCGAGCATGGCTTTGCTATAGTATATTCGACCGCATTGCTTCTTCTATTTCTTTGACTTTGCAGGACAGCTTCAACCGTCCGGCGTCACTGCTGCGACTTGCGACACTTGCTCACAGCTTCACGCCCGGCGCCACCTTTGCGACCACTTGTTACCGGTATACAGCGCACAGCTTCAACGTCCGGTACAACCTTTTGCTGTACGGCCCGCAGCCTCAACTGCCATCCGGCATCGCGTCACCTTGCGACCACTTGCTGTCAGACAACCATCATAGGCATCATGCCCCTACCTTTCAAGCGCCTATGCGAGCTGCTTGAGGATCTCGAGGGAATCAAGACTCGGGACCCACCGTATCTTGTTCGAGATGAGAATCAGAACACTGAAGAGAGAATTGAGAAGTGGTTTAGGGACTACCGATCCACGATTGACCATCACGAGACCAATGGAGAGGCCTTGCTGTCGGCCTTGTAAGTGTGATGTCTCTTACACTTTTCGTAGAAGCCTGATCATTGTGGAAAATGTCTGACCGGACCGAATAGTTTCCCTGAGCGGAGAACAGACCGCGTCTATGAGATTCAACCGCCCAGGTTGCAGAAGATACTCGCTCGAGTCTTCTGTCTTCCGAGGACTCGAGCGTTGGATCTATCCCAATGGCAGAACCCGGGACGTGGCGACTTGGGAGATTGTGTGTTCAGAGTCGTCAAATCTCAGGTATGGTTCTTATGTCTCTAGTCCTGAGATTATCTTACTAACCTCCCTTTTCTAGGGACACTTGTCATCCAAGCCCGTGTCTGTAGAGGAGATCGATGAGATGCTGTTGACTCTAGCGGCAAACTCTCGTTTCTCATCTCCAGCAGTTCGATCTCACGCCAAGAACGGGAGATTTGACGCCACAGAGTTGTTGGGTGGAGTTTTCCCTCGTCTAAGCCCTGTACAGGCTAAGTGGTTGACTCGCATGATCTTGAAATGTTACTCGCCGGTCACCGTTCCTGACCACCTCGTCTTTCGCTCTTATCATCCATTGCTTCCCACGGCCTTGAAGATTCAGTCAACGTTTCAATCTGCTCTCAAGCTTCTTGGAATCTCGATTCCGAAACATTCTGGACCCTCGTTAGCGTCGCCGACCCCAGAAAGGAGAGTGTTACCCCGCGACAGAGCATCAGCTCTGAAATACATGAAGCCGCAGGTTGGTGTCAAGATTGGTCGACCGACTTTCCTCGAAGGGAGGAGTATCCAGCACTGCGTTTCAATGGCCCAGAATCGACGAATGACTGTCGAGCACAAATATGACGGGGAGTATTGCCAGATTCATATTGACCTCTCCAAGCAACAAAACATACAGATCTTTTCCAAGAGCGGGAAGGACAGCACCGCAGACCGCGTCAATGTACATAAGTGGGTGTCTCCCAAGTTTCTTACGCGGGAAATCTTGAGCTGATTCGGTTTGTTACAGCACAATTAGGGAGTGTCTTCGCATTGGACTTCCAGACTGCAAGGTCAAGCGTTCGTGTATTTTAGAAGGCGAATTATTAGTTTACAATGAGCGGGTGTGTAGCAGATTTTGATGTACAACATGTTACTTTGGCTGACTGGCTTCTACAGGATGGAAAAATCGAAGCATTTCACAAGATCCGGAAGCACGTTTCTCGGTCCGGATCCTTTATTGGTACTGCCAATGACTCCCAGTAAGTTCTCAACAGACCCCCAACCTAATCTCTGCTAATTGGATAAGGGCGCATTCCTACGAGCACTTGATGGTTGTCTTTTTTGATATCCTGCTTCTGGATGATACCTCTATGCTAGCGATGAAGCATTGCGAGCGTCGTCGGCAGCTTGAACATCTGATCGAATCGAAACAGGGGCGTGCCCAGTTGGCAGAAACGACAACGATCAATTTCGCTCGTCCAGGCGCTCCAGACGAACTGAGAAGAGTACTTGCGAGAACCATTACTGCGCGTCAAGAAGGTTTGGTCATGAAGCCAGCCGACGAACCATACTTCGATCTCACGTACAAGCCTGGTTATGGAAGTTGTCTTGTGAAGATCAAGAAGGAGTATTTCGAGGGGCTCGGAGACGTCGGCGACTTGGCTGTCGTGGGCGCAGGTTATGATGCTGCGAGAGCCAAGATACATAATATGGAAGGCCTCCAGTGGACGCATTTCTTTCTTGCATGTCTGGCTAATGCCGAAGATGTGGAACGTTGGGGTAAAGCCCCTGAATTCACCATAGTCGCCTGCGTGGAACCCAACAAAGCGATACTCCAGGAGATCCGTCGACAGGCTTTCCCAAACCCAGTGCCTGCTCACGAAGACAGCGGTTTCATCATTCGTGGCGGGGATGGTCGTATCCAAAACACGAAGATGAGTGTTGTCTTCAAGGATCCTTTGGTCTTTGATATCTGCTCCTTCTCCTATGAGAAGGAGCCCAACTCGACGTTTTGGTCTCCACGGTTTCCGCAGGTCAGTAAGATGCATTACGATAGGAGTTTCGAGGATACGATTGGTTTCGATGAACTGCAAGAGATGGCTGAAAAGGCCGTAAATGAACCGGAGCAAACAAGTCAAGAGGACAAAGAGTGGGCGGAGAAGTTGGAGAAGTGTGATCCGCGCGGGATTCCGGTGGACGCAGAAACGCAGGAGAGCTCGACTTCGCAAGCTTCCAGGGCAACTCGTTCTCCGACAGCTGAGTCGACACCGGGTCGATCTCAAAGGCAAGACTCTGTTGTCCCGAAACTTCCCAGGCTCCCTAAGATCCCTGTTGTGGACCTTACTGGAGATTTGTTGCCCAAGCTTGATGCAGCAAAGCGCTTGCTACAGGCACATCTGAGCACGGGATTGCCAACTCCTCCATCGACAGATGAAGACAGACAACTGATTCAAGCGAACACGTCTTCACCGCGTGCATCTGCACTAAGCTCATCGTCGCCCGGCCAGACCAGACCTGCAAATAAAAGGTCCAGGCTCGCTGCAGAAGACAGCGCCACACCTCGACCAAACAAGAGACTGTCAACCCGCGCTGCCTCGACCTCGGCGCCCAGACAGTCGATTGGCGCTTTCTCAACATCAACACTGCAGTCAGTCGAGACCAAGCCAACTCCTGCAGCGCCCACTGCACTCGAAGACATCACGAATACTCCTGTCCCACCTCGCAAGACCAGCCTCTCAGCCCCAACAGCCAAGAAACTCAGGATGGCATCCGGCAACCAGTCCTTCCGGATCCACGAGGACAACGGCAGCGAGGAAAACGGCAGCGAGAACCAGCGCGGCATGACCCAGCGCGAAGCCATGAACCAGCGCAACCAGCGCAACCAGCGCGCGGCATTCTCGAGCAGCCCTCCTCTCCCCGAAGAGCCAGCACTCGACTTGAGAGATACCCAGCCCCGCCTCGTCACCAGCGGCCCGACCTACGAACCTCTCAATCCTCTCCTGCCTGCCAACACCCGAGTCCCCTCCACGAACGTCCTTCGCTCATCCGGCACTGAGATTTGCTCTGTCCGCCAGCCTCACCTGCTCTGCCAATTCCACGACTGCACCTTCGGCCTCTCTCCCGACATCTCTTTCATGCCGTACCTGACCTCCCATCTTCTCCGCATTCACGGCGTTCAGTTCACCACAGTTCTCTCCGACTGGGTTACGACTCCCAAATACAGGCACGGACGCAGATTGAAGAAGATCCTGCTGGTGGAAAGGAACTTGGAGGACAGCACGAGACAGGTTATGGAAAGGGTGGATAGTCTGCAGCTGACGATTGGTGGAGAAAAGGAAATCGTCAAGGTGTATGACTGGAGGATGATCGAAGAGATCTCGTGGGCCGAGAAGAACAACAGCTACGTCAGAAACTGGATGCCTTGGTGGGTGGCTGAGGTCTGATGGTGGTCATGATCATGGAGGGGGATATGGAAGGGTGTCTGGGAAGGGTTTACATTGTGGAATGGTGCCCAACTGGTTTCAAGCTCGATATCAACTATCAGAAGCCCACGACTCTTCCTTCTATCGATCCCTCTGACGGTTGTCTCGCCGCGCCGATCCATCTCTGGTTTCAAGGTTGGCATCAATGACCAGAAGCCCATGACTGTTCATTCTACCGACCCTTTCCCCTGCCTACCAATGCGCGTGGGCCGGGATACGCTTTCAAATTGGGGTGGATGATCAAAACATGCGGGACGTTCTGCGCTTCTACTCTTTCGAGATAGAAACGTGGACTTTCCCGCCGCGATATCCCGTGCGATGTGGAGTGGTCTCAAAACTCATAGATCCTACTCGCCTATTCCTCAAATACAAAAGCAATTGACATTCAACTGACTCCTATTCTTTGCATTATGTGACTGTGTGACTTCTGTCTGACGGTGCTCTCGCCGCTGTCCACCGATCCATATCTATGCTTAGCAAGACGACCGCCATATTCCAGGCACGGATGGAGAATGGAATGGGATGGGATGGGATGCATGGCTCTGAGATACCCGGGTAGATAAATACGCAAGCGTCGCTTTCTTCATGGAGTCTTTTTGATCAACTGATGTGACTTGTTGTGACGGCTGTATTTGTGATTTCCTTGCCATTTCTCGAGGCTGCTTTCGTAGGTCCGCTAATCCCTTCTTGCTTGTTCCCAGAAACAACAGCCTTCTTGATCCACACGTCATACATGGCCTGTGGTAATGTAAACAAAACCCAAGCCAGACGAACTGTTTGCTGACCTTGCGGCCATCATGACCAAAGAGGCTAAGAGCAGTCTCAATTCCCAAATTCCAGCTTCCAAGCGATTTTGATCAAAGATTGTGGGAGACCCAGAACCAGCAGATGCTGATTGCAACCTGAGCTCATGAATATTGAAGTGGACTCAACTATTGAACTAGTTTTGAATCCTTCCCAACTGGTTCATACATCAGTCTGGGACTCAAAATTGCCAAGTCTCATTTCAACAACCAGGCTTTTCAAATACTCGAGTATATCGGAGTATTCGAGCAACTTGTGGCAGCCTCACCCCAGTTTTCAGCCTCGCCGCACGCTTGAAGTCATCCGCCAAGCTCTCCAGCTTCTCGGGCCGGAAGATCCCGGCGCAACTCCAAAAAAGTTCAACGCAGGCTGATCTCACGACATTTTGCGACAGCTTGGACAAGACCTCGGACCGCCACTCGTTTTCAACTCGGGAGACAGACTTACACGATGAACGGACCGCTTTTCAATGGAGGCAATGGCGCCAATGGGCGGATGGCGAGTGGTGTGGATCCGCAGACTGCTGCCGCTGTGCAAACTGTACGTTTTCTGCGAGAGTGAGGGAGTGTTGGGATGGATGGATGAAGATGAGGAGGATGGCGGAGATGATATGAAGTAGAGGAGGACTTGAGCTGAGGAAAGATGCTAATTGGGAAATAGATGCAAAGGATTATGGAGTCGTGTCCTGCGAAAACTGTCATTTCCGGAACTATGGGATTTGCGCTCGGCGGTGCTTTCGGTCTCTTCATGGCATCTGTACGTCGCACCCCCTTCCCTCTGTCCTCTACCCTCCACTTCTCCTACCTCCTCTATTCCCAACCCATCATCTGCACCCCTCACTAACCTCCCTCCCCTTCACAGATGCAATACGACACGCCCCTCACCCCCGCCGGCCAAGCCATCCGCGACCTCCCCTGGCGCGCCCAACTCAAAGCCGGCTTCAAAGAAATGGGCCAGCGCTCCTACAGCTCCGCCAAAAACTTCGGCAAAGTAGGCGCCATCTTCAGCGGCACGGAATGCTGTATCGAAGGCTATCGAGCGAAGAATGATCTGTGGAATGGCGTGACGGCGGGTTGTTTGACGGGAGGGGCGCTGGCGGCGAGCGCGGGGCCGCAGGCTGCTGCTGTGGGCTGTGCGGGCTTTGCGGCGTTTTCGGCGGCTATTGATTATTATTTGAGGTTGCCTAAGGAGGATGAATAGGATGGTGATGAAAGGGGGTGAATGGCGAGGGGACGGTGGGAGGGGACGGTGGGAGAGGAAGATGTGGGAGGGATGAAGCAGGGTATATGGGAATTGGCGTTTGGGAATGGGGCCATCGGGCTTGGGAATTCGTCGACGTTTAATGTTTGAGGCATCTGGTGGACACGGAAGATTCTCCGATCTTGCAGCGATGACATACTCGACTCTTTCGGCATTAGCGACATGGCGTTGGAGTAGATGGGTTGCTTTGTGTTTGGGGATACTATACAAGATGGTCTAGATGGGTTTTAGATGAGGGTTTCGACCTGTAGACTGTACCATAGACACCTCGCTACTTAATCAAATCCGGCTTGTACAACACTCGCTCGGTTAAAATTCAACTTACCAACGTAGGCTGACTCCCTGTAGCCATATGTCTCGGTCAGTTCAAAACTGCTCTTTCGGGCATAAATAGCCTTACCAGAGCGATGGGTAGCGTCCAGTTCAAAAAAATCCTATCGGACACAATTCCCTTTACCGCATCTTGAAGTCCTTGCTCATGCGGTCGTCCATTTTGCATAATCTGACTGTCAAAAGGTTGGCTGGGAAAGGATATGTGGAGGGGATTATTACTGATTGAGAGGCCTAGGGCTATGAAGATATTCTGGTCGCTACACGATTTCAAAAGTGCAAATGCGGTTTAGCGATTTATGATTCACTTGAAAGTTGATTATCACTGCAACTGAGCTTATACTCCAAATAAAAGGCGCTTTTGCTGTTTTGGCATTAATATTTGTAATTTGTAAAAATCCAAGACTTGCTATAAAAATGCCTCAACTCCTATAAAACCTTTTCAGAAAGCAAGTACCAATATACATGCTACTAGAAAACACAGGAATGAAAGACCAGAACCAGCTGGCTTGATATGGAGACGAATAGGGGGCACGCCGACCAAGCTGGATCATCCTTGGGTATTGTCGAGGACAGGATATCCTACTTCGTCGGAGTCATTCTCTTTCTCCTCCAGATCGTAGAACGGGGGGTAGACATCAGGGTTGCCAAGATTGCGCACAAAGTCCACAAAGGACAGAGCTTCCCTCATGTCATCCTCAGTTGCCTTTGACTCGCGGATGTCTGCCATGTATTGGTTGAATTCAGTCTCCTGCGTCAATCAGCCATACGCCTGTTTGAGGATATCCTTCAGGGGATCGCGGGCACCGAGTCCCTCCCATCTCGGGAAGGCTTTGCGGAAGTATATGGTGGTGTGTTTCCACGATTTACCATCCACTCCTTTGATCACAGCGAGGAATTTCATTTCCTCCTTGGTGAGGTCCTTTTTGCCGGGTCGAAGCGCCTGGGGGGGATTAGCCGAAGAGCCCTCTGGGGACGGACTGTCAGCCATGATCTCAAAGCGACGTCGACGTCCGGGTGGAGTACACTCCCGGAGAGGCTCGGGGAGCTCAGGTTGTCTGGATGCCTCAGCGGGGCGGGAGATGCTTTGCAAAGGTTGGACAGGCTGGAAAAGCGCATCAGGTCCGCGTGGTATTTGTGGCTGATTGCCGTGAATCATAAACCCTAAAGCAGCAAACCGTCTTCCTTCGTATTGAGCGATTTGGAATGCTTGGATGGGTCTAGGGATGTTATTCGGAGCTTGGACGGGCTGGGGAGGAGCTTGAGGTGGAGCCTGGCCGTTTTGGGGAACTTGTGAAGGTTGATTAGACATGGTTGCCGCCTGAAGGATTTCAAGGACAGTGATTCGGGAATGTGAAAGGTAAGACGACCTTTAATGTTTAGATACAGATATGTGGGTGGTTTGAAGAACTCGGGGCTTATGGGACTACAGTGCCGGATGTACAAAGGTTTTTATACTTGATGATTTTGCTCGAGCATTGTTCTCTTTTTCAATGATGGAAAAGCTTTGTTCAAACGCAAGGCTGGATAGATATTTGCTACTACCTCGGTATTTCTAACTTCTAAGACAAAGAGGAACTATCTCTGAAATCCAGACAAAGATGGATTAAGAAAGGCTTCCTTGTTGGACGGGACATCACTCGAACAATTCTGCATTGTCCTTGCCTCAACAAGTTCCCTTTCATTCGAGATCAACAAAAATTCCTGTTCAAGTACAAGCAAGACGAAAGCCATATGTCAGCTGCTTCAACGCTCTCAACACACTGCTGATCCGTAGGCTTCACAACACCATGTCTGGAAAATTGTTCACGAAAACGAAACATATCGCATACGAAGCTTTTCGGGTGTAACATGTTCGTATACGAAGCTTTTCAATTGTAACGTATTCGCATACGCAGCTGCGAAAATATAACTTATTCTTATACGCAATTGCGAAAACATAACTTATTTTTATACTCAGCTGCGAAAATGTATTGCATACGCAGCTGCGAAAACGTATCGCATACACACCTGCAAAAATATAACTTGTTTTTATACGCAATTGCAAAAATGTAATTTATTTTTATACTCAGCTGCGAACATGTATTGCATACGCAGCTGCGAAAACGTATTGTATACAAAGCTGCGAAAATGAAACTCGTTCGTCATCCAGAGCTGCACGAATAAAACGTGTCCAAATGCAAAAGTTGCCATTATCCTTGGTTTGCAAAGTTCGTCCAATAGCTTTCGATGAAGCGCACGCCAAAATGAATTCATTCACGTTTTTCATATTTATGTCATCGCATTCAGCATTGAGGATCAAATGAGAAGATTAATTAGAGGGAAATTGAACTTATTGTCGCTCATATCAGAAAGAGATCATCGAGGACCATCAACAGAACTCCCTACCACTCCTTACTCTTCACTTCCCGCCCACGGCTCCCTAAAGTTCTTACGCTTGCTACGTACCTTGGCGGACTTTGGAGCTCTCTCCTTCTTCACCCACATAGGACGCTCAGTGCTTGTCGAGCCTGGAACTTCTTGCTCGGAATCGTCGACTTCCTCAAAGGTGGCCGACGGGTCTCTCTCCTCCGAGTTAGAAGAAGGCCGTCGAACTTCGGGGAACTTGAAGACCTTGAGGTGAAGCTTGAGAGCATGGAGTTTGCGGCTGTTGGAACGGCCGCCAGTCCATGGGCCAGGGTTTTTGGGAACGGGATCGGAGGCGCGGCTGGGGGGTTGACAGGAACAGTGGTAGTAGTGATTCAGGGGAGAGATCTCGTCGAAGGTGTGGAAGGAGGCATGGGGACAGGGCCGGCTGGCTAGGGGGGTTGCTGAAGCCATGGTGGTGGGTAGAGCAAATCTGGCGGCTGATTTTGTGAGCGAAATGGTGAATGGGTCAAGTTGCGTGAAGTCGGAAGTGTCTAAGGCGAAATTTTGAGGCGGTCTGAGAAGTGTGAAATTGGTAGTGTCGCAATTCCACAAGTTGAATCAGTGTGAGTGAGCTAGGCCAGAGCCAAGTGTTTTCTGGCGGGTCTGAGATGATGACCAAAACCTTATATTTTGTCTCCTTCGACTTCGTGGCTTGACAGACGGCCGTTCTTAACTTGTTCCGAGCATGTTTAGAAGGTGTTGTGATTTTCCAAAGATAGCTGTTCTGCGCATATTTCAGTATTGTTCTTGAGAACAACAACTGGACAGACCACGTCGGCTCATCAAACTCAGGAAGATGACAATCATAAACAACATAAATATGGGCATGACTGGAGAACATACTCACTGCGCTTCCACAGCCCATTAACTCATCCCATCAACTCATCCCAATTCCCCAAGTTCCCAAAAGCAGATCAATCATTGACATCATTCTAGCAGGCTGGAATTTCTGTCATCAAACCTCAACTCTACTCTCCCACTAACAATGGCGTTCACAAGCTCTTCTTATAGGTCTTACCCCAAAGACTGCGATATCTGCTTGCAACCTCTGAGCTACAGCCACTCAAGCACGCGACGCCTCAGCAGCGCTTCAGGAGAGTTACCAACTCTGCTTGCCTGCGGACACATTCTCGGACAGTGTTGCATTGACACGTGGTTGCATGACCGCCCAACTTGCCCTCTCTGTCGTCGCAAACTTACCTACACAGATGATTGTCGCCACATCATCCGTCCTCGACTGCTCCTCTCTCCAGACTGCCCCCAGCCAGTCTCAGAGGAGGACATGCCGACCGAGTGCTCGACTTGCGAAGCGGATGAGAGATCCCTCGTAGCGGCCCGGTACAGAAACAACTTGGCTCACGTGGACGATTTCACTCAACGACATTTGCCAAGAGCAAGAGAGAAGCTTGACAGATTGAGGGCAGCCAACACCAGTGACTCCTTTCAGAATATCAACCACGTGTACAAGATCATAGAGGCCGAGAAGGAGGTGCAGAACATGGAGTCGGAAATCGCTTATTGGACGCGAAGAGTACAAGAAGACAAAGAGGAAGTCGACTATTTGGGCGAGAGAGCCAGGCGATTGATGCTCGAGAGAGCACGATCGAACCGACCCAGATGGTAAGTCCCCTTCCAAGTTGTCACTTCCTCTTCTGTTGCTTCTCTCTCCACTCTCTTCTCTCGGCCTCTATCGACACAACATGGGGGAATAACATCTCAAGGTAAGGCGTAACGGTGAGTTGTTCTCATTTTGGGAATAGCGTTGAAAGGTAAGGCGTAATGGCGAGGCGTTTTCTTTCTGGGTTGAACAGTCTGAAGTCAGATTTCAGGATTGATGTAAAGGCTAATCCACCGACCGGCCTTGACAAGCGAACAAAGAGTGTAGGGGATCTAACAATAGCTGCTGTGAGTCGTAAAGAGGAAGAATAGAACAGTGGAACAACGAAACAAAGAAAACAAACTAAAAATATTCTCGTCGAACAACCGTGACCGCATGTAGTGAGTATAAAGGCCCGCGGGTATCTCAGGCTTTGCCTCGACTTTTGGCACGACTTGAAACTAAGAATTGTGAATATCTTGAATTCCTCGCCCGCAAATCCTGGTGATTTGTCCACGGTTCTTGTAGCAGGCTACACCCACGTTCATTATTCATACTTTCGATCAAGCATTCTAGCCCACTGCTTCAACATCAGTCAAACGCTGAAACACGTCTGAATTTCCCCGCCAAAATACATTCCTCATCTTCCGTTTTTCTTTCTCTTGGGAATGGTCAAATCTGGTTGGAGTGCTGATGTTCGCACTTACAGTGGTAACAGCAAATTGGGAAAACCCCCAAGTCCCTGTCCTATTTGCAAAGGGGACCATTGGATGAAGGATTGTCCGCGAAATAAGGCCAACCAGAGCGGTAACAACAACAACAACAACAACAACAACAACAGCGGGAACAAGGAGAACAGGGGAATCACTTACGATCAAAGGCAGCCTGATGAGTGTAGGAAATGTGGCAACGGCTTGAAACACTGGTACAGCGAGTGCCCTCAAAGACAAAACCCCAGGAATCAAAAGCAACCTGATGAGTGCAGGATATGTGGCAACGGCTTGAAACACTGGACAAGCGAGTGCCCTCGAAGACAAAACCCCGGGGGTCGGGGACCACTTACACCCAAAGGCAACCTGATGAGTGTAGGCGATGTGACCACGGCTTGAAACACTGGTATAGTGAGTGCCCTCTAAACCCCAGGAACCAAAACATCAACCAGGGTCAGAGCCGGCCGAACTTCCACAATCCGAACCACAACAACCCGAAGTTGAGCAATCCAAACTTCGGAAACCCTCAAGTCCAGCGCCTTTCCAGCATCATTGAAGTCAGCGAGCCCAGATCCATCGAATCCGTCAATCCCGGGATAATCCAAAGGGCCGAGGTCATCCACCCGCCCAGAACTATCGAATACGGCCAGCCCAGGATAATCGAAAGGGGCAAGATCATCCACCCGCCCAGATGCATTCGCTGCGGAGTTGATGGAAAGCACTGGGCCGATGAGTGCCCTGGTCTCGACGCTCCATCACCAATTTGGGATCTGGAAAAGGACATCAGAGAAAAGCAAGGCCGGCTGTGGCAGGTTATGCCAGTCCGAATGCCACTGTGGTCGAAGGCGAATCAGGACGCTTTTGGCGATGAGCTCTGGAATGCTCACGTTGCCGTGCAGCAGCAGTTGCAAGCTGCCCAGGCAGCTTGCATGAACGGTAGAAGACTTCCAGAGCCGGTAGAGAAATGGTACGAGTGTGATGAAGAAGAGGATATCGAGATGACGGAGGTTCATGCATGCAGCTTCTGCCGAGGGGACCTTCGAATGCAATTGGATTGCCCAGGTTTAGTCGGAGGTCAACCTGTGAGGCGTCCGGGAAATGGCTGGAGTCCGTTTTTGTGATTGGAAATGCGTAAGTAGCGAGCCAATGGGCAAATCAATCATGGCTTCTTGTGCTGGATATCCATTTCTATGATGGCGTTGTTGAAGAAGCGATCTTGTGCGTTGACACTGAGTCTGTCCCAGTCGCGTAGTGGATTCGGGAGGCGCACAGGTGGTGATTGATGCACGTGGTGTTTTCGGACTCGTGCGGATCCGGACGCGGCCGAGACACAGCTCTTGCGGGGTAGTATGACCCGCGGCGCAGCTCTCAATTAACGTTATCGCAAAGTCTATCCAACATCGGATTTCCCTCTTCACCGTCACTTGCCGGCCAGCCGTCCATCTAGCCTGCGCGCTACATGATGAGTAATTTGGTAAACAAAAGCTATGCAGGAACGGCGATGTACAGCGAAAAAGAACAAAAGGCAAGGCTAAGTACCACATCGAGTTCGACCCTCTCTTCTTTCCCTCTCCTCTCTCCGTGTTTGCCATCATGCGTTCCTCTCTCCTCTCCCTCGCTCTCTCCATCTCTTCAGCCGTGTTGGGTGGTGTATATGCCCACAACGCCACCGGAAACACCACCCAACAATACGCCATCCTCGACAACGACTGGGGCGGTCTCGGCTACATCCCCATCCTCCTCACCCTCCAATCCCCCATCCACATCCTCGGCCTCACCTCCTCCACCGCCGACACATACCAATACACCTGCGCTTTACACGCGTTGTCCTACCTCGAGCTCGGCAATCTCTCCTCCTGCATCCCCAGCATCCAAGGCGCAACCTACCCCCTCCTCCAAACCTACACCCGCTTCTCCGCCTGGCAGATGGTACACGGCAAGCTCCCCTGGATGGGCGTATTCGCACCCTACAACGCCACAAAAGAAGCATTAGGCAAAGATCCCACGGGCGATGAAGCAAATGCTTATAGGGTTAATAAGGCAGCTTTTATTGAAGGATATCCGAATGGGACGTTGGCGGAGGGGAAGGCGGCGATGTTTATGGTGGAACAAGTGAGGAAATATCCCGGGCAGGTGAGCATTTACGCAGCGGGGGCGTTGACGAATGTGGCGTTGGCTTGTATGCTCGACGACCAATTCGCCAGTTTGGCGAAAGAACTCGTTATCATGGGAGGATACGTAGACGTAAACATGTACCAGGTGAGTAGTCTTTCCTCCCTTTCCGATTCATTTCCGTACATGCGATCCCCAATCAAAAATCATGACGAAGTAGTGAAATTAACGAAACTTCCACGCAAAAGGCAACAGGCACAGTCCTCGAAGCAGACATAAACTCCGACATCAACCTAATAGTCGACCCCGAAGCCGCCAAAATCGCCCTCACAGCCCCCTTCCCAAATATCACTATCGTCGGAAACGCGGCCAACCAATTCGCCATCACAGAAGATTTCTTGAAAGAGATGGCCGAGGTAAAGAACCCATATTCGGAACTGCTGGTTGGGAACCTGGAGACCGGCTTTCCATTTTGGGATGAAACAGCGGCCGCGATTATGATTGAGCCGGATATTGTTACGAATTTTACTGAAGGTGAGTTTCGCTGTGTTAGACGTTGATGGTTTCTCGACGACTCTCCTCCATTACCTCCTTGCCCCGTTTCCCCTTCACGCTCCAGCTCCCCCAGTCTTTTCCCACATCCTCCCTACTACAAGTTTTTGGGGTCTGCGAGACGAAAGGGGAACAGCCGGCTAACTTCCGTGACAGTGTATCTCGACGTCGACATAGCCTACGCCTCGCCCAGCTACGGCAACATCCACGTCTACCAAGAAGCCCTCAAGCCTCCCAACGTCCGAAAAGTAAAATACGTGATCAAGTCCAACGAGACGCGATTCTACGAGATGGTCAAGCAGGCTGTGCAATACCCACCAACCTGCGCCTCGCTAAACTACTAAACAGCTTCAAAACTAATAGATGCATAATCCTGGGTATATAGAGCCATCATACATGTATATAAAAACATACAAAACTAGACTTCCACACTATACAATTGATGCAGCGCATCATCACATCTCTTGGTGAAGCGGTCAAAATGTAGACAGCGGTCAGAATCCAGCCTGCGCAGTACCACCAACCCACGCCTCCTTTTCCCTCCTCCTTGCAACAAACCTCGCCTTCCTCCTCACCCTCGCCCTCCTCATCCTCTCCCCCTTAACCAAACACTCCTCCCTCAACGCCTCCATATCCCTTATCAACCCCTTCCTACCCCACGCCCCATTAACCAACTCCACGCACCTCTCCAAACTAAGCACCTTCCTCCTCCACGCCTTCCAAATCGGCCTCTTCCCCCTCTTATCCGGCGCATAAGGCCCATAGATCTGCCTCAACACGCCCCTCACGGCCTTCCCCACCATCTCCTCGTCCACACTCACACCATACTCATCACGCAGTTTTCTGAGGATGACGAGGCCGGAAGTACACGGATGAGGAAGGGAGGGGAGGTAGTTGGTGGAGAAAGAGGCGCGTGCGGAGGGAGTGCGGGATTCCATGAAACCTCGGATGAAGGACCAGTAGATTAGGTTGCGGATTTGGAAGGTGTTGAAGAGGAGACGGAGGGGGTGGTGGGGGTGTGAGGGGGGGAGGTGGACCAATTGGCGGGATACTTGTTGGCCTTGTTGGGCGGGAGAGGAGGGGAGACTCTGGAATGCATTGGTGTTTCCATCATTTGTGGGGGAGAATATTGCAGCAGCGGTGTCTGCTGAGAGTGGATCCAAGGCTTCGGGTTGGGAATCTGGAGGTGCGAAAGATCGATGCGAAGGAACAGATTTCCGGACATCGTGCTCCGGAGGAAGCGCAGACTTGTTGACGGTTAAGGAGACTGTAGGGATGCTCTTGTACTTGTGGGCGAGAAACAGCGAGAGCATTTCGAAATGCTGGAGGCGCGCGGTGGCGCAGAGATAGTAGAGCACGCTGGACCAGGCGATGGTGGGGACGACGGTGCCGCCTTGCATCATTTTGAGGAGGATGGGAATGAGGAAGTTGAGCTGCTTATTGCGGACCCAGAAGGGGGTGCCGGTGCGGGATTTGGGGCGTGGAACGGGGAGGTACTTCTGTAGGAAGTAGGCCATGGTCTTTCGCTTTGTTTTGTAGCCGTGCAGATTCATCTGGTCTAAGACGTTGTGGATGTCATGAGGGCGGTGTAGACTGACGAGCGTCCTGATGAGGATGTTGTATTTCTCTGCTGGTTTCTCGCCGACGTCGAGGAGACGAATGGCTAGAGTCCGTCGATAGTCGTCCCAGCAGTGCCGGCGTGCGTAGTAAGGCAGAAGAAATTCCTGGAGCCTCCAATCTTCTAGAGCATCGGGATGCATGTCGCTTTCCAACAGACCCTTCAACAAATCCTGCTTCATTCTGCTGGCAAATGCCTCAATTGCTCTTGAAAAGAGCGAACTTCCGATCGATATGCCCATCTCTCTCAGCTGGTTGATCCGCTTCGAAACACTGACACAATCTGGTTCTCGCAGTGCAATCGACTGCAAAGACAAGGGACCTATCTCCTGGACACCAAGTGCAGCCAAACCAGTAAATGCAACATCCAAGGAAAAGTACCGCGTAGCCAGCCAGCGCGCCCCTAGGGAATCACTATACGGCTTTGGTTTAACGCCGATGACCTCTCCATGGGCACGATTCACGGCCTCCCTGCTGAACTCGATCTTAGGCACCGGAACATCCGGCCTTGCCGATTCAGGCCTCACACCGGCATCAGCGAGACTCCTCAAGATATTCGCCGCCTTCACCGAAGGGTACTCCACAACACTCCAGTACTGAATCAGAGGCTCTGACACACTGGAGCTGGACGGCAGATCACCATTAGCCAGCAGCAAATAGTGCCATCTCAGTGCTTGTGGGAACTCCGAGCGGTTGCAGAGAAGCGAAATGACTTGCGAATAGACGTTGGTCTTCTGGCGATATACCCGGTATATCTCATGCAACGCATTGATGTCTCCGCCTCCCCTGAAAACCGTGACGACCAATTTCGACAGCGTTTCCGGCGAAAAACCATGGTTTTGGACAAGTTCCTGGTGCCATGCTAGAGCTTCATTGCCTCGTCCCTTCAGCAGCATGTGTTGCAGAACTGCATTGTACAGCTTCTTCCACCGCAGCCCCTTTTCCTCATACAGACGATTCGCGTAGTCGCATATCTCCTGCAAGACATCGGTATCGTGAAAACCGAGAAGCAGGAACTTCTGCCAGAACTTATCGGCCAACCTGCTTCCCACAGGGAGGACCAAATTCCGTGCTTTCACAGCTCGCCAGAACATCATGATACCGTCTAGGCCGTAAAGTCGGTGCCGAAATGATAGGAGTAGCCACCATAACTCTATATCGTGTGCAAATGCTTCCTCATCCACCAGTTTCTTTCGGTATGTGGGTAGTTTCCAGGGTTTCGTTTCGACTGGTAGTTTGTCGTTAGTCCCAACATTGGACTCGAATTGCAGATCGTCGTGTGAAAACATGCTTTCACTCCACTTGATTGGGAGAGCAGGCGGTTTCTCCGTACTCGGGAGCAACGTCGAAGTTTGTTTCGATCCATCGTCACCGGCGCGTCTCTCGTGGATCCGTTGCATTTCGTCGCGCAGTTTCCTCGGGTCCAACTCCGCAGCCGCGGCCGCGGCCGTCGAGTACGCCCGTCCGCATCTTTTGCAACTGTCGATTTTTCCAATTGGTAGATTCGTAGCTCTCTTCGAAGGAAGCTCAGGAACAGGCCCCAAGATGAGACGCAAAAGCTGCAGTGAACTTGGTCGATGGAGAAGCCGCTGCAGTGCCGGCCGCATAATCTCTGGTCCTGGATAGGTTGGCAAAGGGTGTCTGGGCAATTCGACCCATTGCTATTGCGGTTGGCGCATTGTTGTCGAATTGCCAGATTCTTTCCAAACATTGAAGCTCCAAGTTCGGACATCGGAAAGTCAATTCTCCAGTGATCCGCGCGGCTGCGCTTGGGGCGCTTGGCTGGCCAATCCGCTGAGTAATCGGCAAACGGCGAAGCGACGCATTTCGAGCTTCGAGCAACATCAGTCCACGACTTCGTATCAATTTGAAGAAGACGCGACGTCCACCACGCACAAAATGGCTGGGTAAGAACTTCTGTGGTCCAAACTTCTGCGTCTCTTGTGCATTGGGTCTATGTGGAAATGCTGTCACACGACCCAATGGCCCGCCCTCGATCCGTCCGTCACTTGCGAGAATGACTGCTAATGTCTGTTCAGCTTCATCAACCGCGAGAACCGAGTTCCTCATTACCAGCGCCTCTACCAGCAGCGCTTCAAGCAACATGTTCGCATCTGGGATATCGTACGTCGCATCCGACCCTCCGTCTCCCTCGTCAGGCCATCGCACATCCCATATCCCACGTGCCAGATGTTTCCCCCTGCTCCGATTATCCGCCCGATACCTCCTCAAATTAGATGTATAATGGCGGGCTAACGACGCGGAAACAGAACCCACGCAGCAAGTTCCTGCTCTACCCCTACTACACCATCCTCTGGGGCGGTCTTGCCGGTACGTCGCTCTCCCGTTTCCTCCTCTAAGGGAGCCCCTTTCCACACACGGAGACTTCCTGTCTCACATTCCCCGTCCCATTCCGAATGTTTGAGAATCCGCGGCTGATGGATTTCTGCGAATATAGGCTCGATGTACATGATGACCCGCCTAGTCCTCGGTCACAAGACCTGGTTCGGAGAGAAATAGACAATTTGCCATCAAAACTCAGGAAGGAGGTTCATGCAAGAGGCAAGCAAGACTGGTGGATTCCGGACTGTGAATAGAAGAATAGAAAGCCCGTCGACCTTGATCCATTATCTCTGTGGGATGTGAATGGTGTGATGACCGGATGCGATTGTGAGATTTGTGTCGTGGGGGATATCCATTTTCAGGGGTGAACCCGGCGGTGAAGAAGGGTCTGTCGATGGAGACGGATATGAACAGGCTTCTTGCATGGTTAATGTCAGGAGAAGCGGTATGCTGGAGGAAAGGGTCGAGAGCAACCTCCTCATCCAAGTAAGGGAGAGCATGCTTAAAGTTGACGTGTGTGAGAAGCTGTGTCGAAGCTTGTCTGATACGGTGGAAAATGACTCGTACGGGGTCAGTCCTCCAGCACCTCGTAGTATCGGCGCGAAATTTCGGTTTGCACTAGGAAGCTCGAGGTATATGTAATCAGTTGCAATATAACCATCTAGACTTCGAAGTAAGATTCGAGGTGAGTGTCGGATTGATAGAACCTCACTTTTACATTTCCGAGAAAAAGCTTTTTGTAAACGTTTCTGGTTTCTGTTTTACCCATTTGGAACGTGTTGATGATAACTAGGTAGATAAAGCAATTTTGCTCGCCTGTGTTTTGGCACTTTAGGTATTGCGGAAGTTTTGACATGGTCGATAGTTGTCGATACAAGCAAGGCAGCCTCAGAGTCACATGAAAAGCAGTATCAGGTTTTTGTATACTGGTGGAGTAGGGAGAGACGGGAATATTGAATTCAGGCGCCACAGCTATCGCAATAACTCCTCTCTGCTATCAATCTAGCATATCCTTTCTTCAATCTCCATCGCTTGCAGTCTGTCTGAAGACGCGAAGCCTCAACGGTCTTCCCAAGGACTCAGTGAAACGAGGAACAAGCGACGGTGCATCTCAGGGGAATCATTGCGTTGACAGCTCCCCCAATCTTCTTCATGAGAGATGAAGGAAGGTGCTTATTTCTGCATCATGAGCTGCACGAACTCGTTGTAGTCGATGCGGCCGTCACCGTCCTGGTCGGCTTCTCGGATCATCTCGTCAACCTCGTCGTCGGTCAGCTTCTCGCCGATCGAGGTCATGACGTGGCGGAGCTCGGCAGAGGAGATGAAGCCGTTGTTGTCACGGTCGAAGACCTGGGGAACGCGGAGTCGTGTTAGCAAGTCCGCTCTCTCGATAGTGGCTTCTCGAAATAAACCAAGCAGAGGCGAGAAGCGATAGCCCATACCTTGAAAGCTTCCCGGATCTCCTCCTCGGAATCGGTGTCCTTCATCTTTCGTGCCATCATGGTCAAGAACTCTGTGAAAAATGAGTTAGCTAGAAGCCTGGGGCTGTGACATGGGATAGGGCCAGCGCAATGTACCTGGGAAGTCGATGGTGCCGTTGTTGTCGGCATCGACCTCGTTGATCATGTCCTGAAGCTCGGACTCGGAGGGGTTCTGGCCCAACGAGCGCATCACGGTGCCCAGTTCCTTGGTGGTGATTTGACCTGCATGCCACACCGTCAACATACTGCCCAGATATCGTCACAACCAGAGGTTCCCGTATCGCGGTTCATCGGGCTATGGCGCAAAAGTGGACGGTAACCATGCTTTTCCGAACCATGGCTTACGATATATGGGAGCAACTAACCATCGCCATCCTTGTCCTGTTGTTTGCGATAGTCAGTCTCGATGTCTGGACAGCCTTGCGACAGCTTCAAGCTGCCAAACAGCACCGCAGCGACAAGGTTCACCGGAAGAGGCAACTTACAAAGAGGGAGAAGGCCTCCTTGAACTCGGAGACTTGTTCTTCAGTCAGAGAATCAGCCTGTAGTTTGCGCATTAGCCCATCTTCCGCCCTCGTGCCCCTGACCACGCGGCTGGTAGGTCCAAGGCGGGGTCAACAGGCTAGACCAGACATACCATTCTGATAGGGAGGTCGATAGTAATCGGAGGATTTGGTGAAAGTCAGATGAGGGATCGACGGACGAGAAAGTAGGTTATTCTCGGGGACGGAGGGTCTCTGGCGTCGGTAGATTTTGGTAGGTTAGTCGGGCGGTGTCGGTAGGTGGGGGCATCGATGTTGTCGGTTCTGTGCCAAGCTTTTTGAAGCAGTGAATGGGGGGCACGGGCTTTGTAGGGGACGCGCCTCAGGCTGACACGGCGAAGTGCTCGCAGCGCGCAAGGCTGCAAGACGCAAGCTACTACCGTCTCATGTTCAAAGTATCCACGAAGGTGCGAGCTGTGACTGTACACTCCATATCTCATACAACCTGCTGCCAATCCATCCTTTGCTCTGCCTTTCGCCCTCTTCACGCATATTGTCTCGAGCTGGATTAGTTGTGAAGCTGCACAGGAGCGCACGCTCCTGAAGCGGGCGCCATGTGGCGCGATCGCACCAACCTGTGAGCTCCCCCTGCCCCTTGCCAATAGCTCGCATTGTGCTGATTATCGTCCCACGATAGCTACATCTCATACCGACAGTCATATTCCCATCATCCGGCGAAGAAATCTCCATATGCGAGTGCCACCGGCAATGGCTACACCGATAATGCGAGCGGATCCGAAGAGCGCCGAGGGCTCATGTCGGCCGGCGCATTTGAAGACGACGGCGATGTTGTGATTGAGATGGACTTGCTGCCGCCGCGGTGGGCAGATATCAGCGACGAGGTCACAGAGCTTCTCGCTGATGTTGCGAAGAAGTCTCAGAAGCTGGAAAAGCTACACCAAAAGCATGTGCTGCCTGGATTCGACGACGAGGAGGCCAAGCAGCGGGAAGAGCACGAGATTGAGGATCTGACTCAGGAGATTACAAAGGGATTCCACAAGTGTCAGAATGCGATTCAGAGAATAGAGTACATGGTGCGGGAATCGAGGCAACAAGGAGGCATTAGCAAGGGGGAGGAGGTGATGGCCAAGAATATCCAGATCTCGTTGGCCGGGAGAGTTCAGGAGGCCAGCGCAGGGTTCAGGAAGAAGCAGGCTGCATATCTGAAGAGTGAGTTGACTTATTCCAAGTCGTGCTGTTCCAAGTCGAACTGCTCCAAGTACCTGATGCATTTGCTAACTCTCGACTGCAGAACTGCGTGGACTAAGCGGGATGAGCTCCCCCCTGATGGCACCGGCTGCCCCGAAATACCAAGATTACACCGACCCCTCGCTCATGGAATCCGACGCCGACAAAGCCTACTCACAATCAGCCCTCCAACAAACCTCACAAAAACAGCTCACCTCCAACGATGCAGCAATAATGCACCGCGAGCGCGAAATCAACGACATAGCCCAAGGCATCATCGAGCTCGCCGACATTTTCAAAGAGCTACAGAGCATGGTCATCGACCAAGGCACAATGCTGGACCGGATAGATTACAATGTGGAGAGGATGGCTACGGATGTCAAGGCGGCGGACAAGGAGTTGACGGTTGCAACGGGATACCAGAAGAAGACGACGAAGCGGAAGATCATTTTGTTGTTGATCCTGCTGGTGGTTGGCATGTTTATTTTGTTGTTGGTGAAGCCGAAGAGGCATAGAGCGGAGCCGCCGCCACCGCCGCCACCGGATAATAATATACCACCGCCGCCCTGAGAGGCTGGCATTTTCAGTGTTACTCTATTGCAGCTTTTGTCTGTTTTTCGTGTACACAACTGTTCACAATGATGGTGGTGTCGGAATGCTTCATTGAAAAGTGAAGTTTTGTGGTCTCCATCTGAAGGGTAGCCAAACTCGCGAGCAGGGAGCCTCCTGAGGAAATACTTGGACTAGATCCTAGTAATTGCAAGTCGGAAGACGCGCAAACATTTGAAGCAAAAAAAGACGAATAAGTAGAAACTGCGACGGAATCTATTTAGCGACGAGCCAAACTTGGCAGCTCTTTGGACGTCTGCATGAGGTGATAGAAATAGAAGTACTGTAAGTCACAAGTGAGATCTTGATATCTCGTGCTCCCATCTTCTATCTTGTCTGTGTCAATTTTGTCTTCTTTCTTCTCTTCACATGGCATCTCTGCATGAAGCTGCAGCCAACCGCTTGGCTTGCTAGGGAGCTTACTAAATTAGCCCGAAGATTTATATTCCTGTGAAGAAGATATTGTCTTTATATGCTAACACAGGATGGAACTTCAAGGGTCGTCAGGTCGCAGCCGTGATATAAGCATTTGTATAATACAAAAGCACGTGGCTTTAAGGTTCAGCTTGTGGGAGCTCATCCCTGCTGGCTGCAGATCCCCTTCGCGCAATAGTGGGGCCTTACCCAAATGAGACATTTTGGGGAAGTTCGCGTCTGGCCTCGGTCCACTACTGTTTCCAAACCGACACATGGTCGACATCACTAGGGACACATCGACTCAGCTCTCCAACATAGCCCAACAAGACCCCGCAGCTACGCCAAAAGATCAAGTCTGCGGCACGCTTGATTTTTCCTTTCTTCTCTCGCAAGCATGACCTGATCAATCGCACTCAGTTGTCTTCAATCGAAAAGTCACTGTCGCTCCCGCTCTCCTTCAAACAAGACACCAATCTGGCGAGACCATGCCGTCAATCATGCGCCGGTGGCGTACTACCGCCATCGTGGCCTCTCTCATAGTAATTGGCCTCTATTACACCACCGTTTCCTCCAAAACCTGGGGCAGCACGCCAATCGCTCATCACCAATACCCCAACGCCCACAAAGGCCCCAAAGTCCACTGGTCGAAACGCCCCGATGACCACCCCGTCGATAAACTAATACCCCTCCCCTCCGGAGACCCCATCGCCATCCCTCGCATACAAGCCGATTTCGTAAAAGAAGAATTCGACCGCAAGAAAGAACGAGACAAGCGCCAAACGGCTGTGCGAAATGCTTTTGGGCACAGTTGGAATGGCTACAAGAACCACGCCTGGATGCGCGACGAAGTGGCTCCGGTTACCGCTTTCTACAAGGATACGTTTGGGGGCTGGGCTGCAACGCTGGTCGATGCACTGGATACGCTGTGGATTATGGGCTTTAAGGATGATTTTGAGCGTGCTGTGAAGGCTTGCGAGAAGATCGATTTTACGACCACGGAGGCGGATCAAATTAATGTTTTTGAGACGACGATTCGGTATTTGGGTGGCTTTTTGGGAGCTTATGATATAAGTGAGGGGCAGTATCCGATTTTGTTGAAGAAGGCGAAAGAGGTGGCCGAGCTGCTGATGAGTGTTTTTGATACGCCGAATCGGATGCCTATTACGAGGTGGGAGTGGAAAAAGTGAGTGATGCTGCGATTCTCTGATGCGACTCTGCTGCGAGTCTGGTCCCGGCGACAGGATGGGATGCAATGCCCCTTTTCTGGTGACTCGCAGAATGCTAACAGTCGACAAGTTACGTGAACAAGCAAGTACAATGGGCCCCTCAAACCATGCTAGTATCAGAACTCGGCTCCCTCTCTCTCGAATTCACCCGCCTAGCCCAACTCACCGGCGAACACAAATACTACGACGCCATCCAGCGCATCTCCGACGCCTTCGAAGCCTCCCAAGACTCCACCAAGCTCCCGGGCATGTGGCCCGTCGTCGTTGACGCATTCAAGCCCGCCTTCAACTCCGACAACACCTTCACACTAGGCGGCATGTCCGACTCCCTCTACGAATACCTCCCCAAACAATACCTCCTCCTCGGCGGCCTCCTGCAACAGCCCAAAACCATGTACCAAAAATTCATCACCGTCGCCAAAAAGCACCTCTTCTTCCGCATCCTCAACCCCGTCAACGCCGGTCTCATGGTCTCCGGCGACGCCAAAGTAACCTCCAGCGGCGAGGTCGAATCCAAGCCACGCGGACAACACCTAACCTGTTTCGCAGGTGGCATGGTCGCGCTCGCAGCTATGATTTTCGATCAGCCGGATGATTTAGATATTGGCAGAGAGCTGACTGATGGCTGTATTTGGGCTTATGACAGCATGCCCACAGGCATCGGACCGGAAATCTATAGTGTGGCGCCTTGTGCCGACGCTGACTGCATCTGGAACGAAACGCTTTGGAAAGACACCATCGAAGGACACAATCGCGCACAACCCGACTCTTCCTACTCTGGCAAACACCCACGTCGCAAGCCGCCTCCAAAAGCACAATCCGCCGACGAAAAAATCGCCTCTTTACGAATCCCTGAAGGCTTCGTCACCCTAGACGACCGAAAGTACATACTACGCCCAGAGGCGATTGAGAGCGTGTTCATCATGTACCGGATTACGGGCGATAGAAAATATCAGGATGCGGCTTGGCGCATGTTTCAGGCGATTGAGAGGAGCTGTAGGACGGAGTTCGCTTACAGTGCGATTAGCGATGTGACGGCGGAGAGGCCGAGGCAGACGGATAGCATGGAGAGCTTTTGGCTGGCGGAGACGCTGAAGTATTTTTTTCTGGTGTTTTGTGAGCCGGGGTTTGTGAGTTTGGATGAGTGGGTGTTGAATACGGAAGCGCATCCGTTGAGGAGGCCGAAGGGGCTGGAGGCTAAGGCTGGGTAAGGTGGGGGAGGAGGGGGAATGAAGAGTTGGCTGGTGGATGAGGGTGTTTAATTGTGAATCGGAGAAAGGGGGAAGAGGTGTGTGAATAAGAATGGGAAAATATGGGTGGGATCTGCCATGTCGGACGGATGAAGGCAGCAGCTGTAAGGATACCAACGGCACTTACTCGATACATACAGTGTTAACATAGGGGTGGGGAGTATGGCTGGTGTACCTCTCTCTCAGGGCGATTCTGCGTTCTTTGCCTTCGCTGTGTTGTATCATCATTGGGCTTCGAAGACTTGCTTCTAGACTTCGTTTTTAGAGCAAGCTGGGGAACAGGGGGCACGGCTTGCATTCACTCTTGCGAGTTCCAAACAGGTGGAGTTTAGTCTTCTTCAGCGATTCAGACTATGTATTACTGCAAGCATTGAGATACTCGCAGTCTTTTGAGAGAGATTTTGTGAGTTTAACTTTGACCTGGTTGCTCTTACTCTTACCTAGTCACATGGAATCTCACGTTCCGAATCCGCGCCGTAGTCCGCACTCGAAAATGACGCCCCTCAAGCCACTTTCGAAATTTCCATACATGTAGTTATTTGTATTTGTAACGCACATTCAGAGTTCATGAGGACCCCTACTGCCACATCGTCGTCCTCAGGGTTGGATATTGACGTGCTTCGTTATCAGCTACCCCCCACAGTTGTATCGGAACGCCGGTCGACCAGACATCCCTGTCTAGCGATCTCGGACTCCGACCATGATCCATCCAGTCCGTTGACGTCCGCTGATTCAACTGAAGCTCCTGAGCTCGACATCGCGGTTCTCTCAGCAACGGGTTTGGTTGACATTCTAAGCCCCTAAATCCGTGCAAATACTGCACAATTCACCGAGGTTTCTCTTTCTCCAGTCCCGTTTTCCGAGTAGGGGAGAAGAAATCTTCTGGAGGAGCTCGAACCTACAGCTCGCGCCACAAAGCTTTATCAAGCTCGCAAGCTCATGCAGGTACCAATCTGGCTCTTCCTGACCTCTCTCCTCTTAGCCTTCACTTGGCACGACATGGCCGCCCTACTATCTCGCCGCATCTGCCCCACACTGTCGATGTCGATCAGTAGTGGTGCCATCAGGCAGAATAAATACCCCTCGCTGGCCGCCCCTCTGTGCTCTTTGCTATCATCATCAAGGTACGACAGTATTCACTTTTCCACATTATCAATTGAATCACCCTCCTCCTCCAAGCTCCTTCTCGCACAACATGCCTTTCTCCGAATCCAAGCGACGAAAACTCAACCCCTCCACCGAAGACTCCGGCTCCGCGCCGTCTGATATCAAAAATACTGCGCCGCCGGAGGATAGTAAAAAGCCACCAGGAGACTCACCAGCTGCTTCTAGGCCCCTGAGTACCCCCGCTTCAAAGATGTCCGACCTATCCATCAAGCCGTCCTCAAAGCCGCAGAATTCAGACTCCTTCCTAGCCGCACTCGCAGCACGACGTTCATACTACCCGCTTACCCCGAAATCAAGCATTTCGGATAAGAAAATCCAAGAGATTATCGAAACGGTTGTGAAGCACGTACCGTCGAGTTTCAATAGCCAGAGTACGAGAGTTGTACTATTGCTGAAGAAAGAACATGAGAGATTGTGGGATATGACGAGAGATGTGTTGAAGGGTGTTACGAAGGAGGAGAAATGGGAAAGTACAAAGAAGAGGATGGAGATGTTTCGGGGGGCGTATGGTACTGTATGTTTGCTGCTTTCTCATATTATTTTTGTTCTGCCAACACTTGATTTCTCCTGGCTCCATGTTACAATACCACGGGATCGAAGCAGGTTTGCTCCATGCTCTCTACCTGCTGTCCGAATTCACAAGATTGTAAAGAGGTTGTAAAGGACAATGGCTGATGTTTGAACACAATCAGATACTCTTCTTCAACAACCGCCCCTCGATCCAAAAAATGCAACAAACATACCCCGCCTACGCCGAGCGCTTCCCTACCTGGGCAGCTGAATCCAATGCTATGCATCAGTATGCTCTCTGGACGGCGCTGGAACTGGAGGGTATGGGGGCTAATTTGCAGCATTATAATCCGTTGATTGATGAGAAGATGCAGGAGATGTGGGGGGTTAGTAGTGGTTGGGAATTGCAGGCGGAGTTGGTGTTTGGCGTTGTGGAGGAGGGGAAGGGGCCAGGCATGGGGTGGGAGAAGGGGTTTGAACCGCTGGAGGGGAGGGTGAGGGTTTTTGGTGGTGAGGAGTAAGGTGGGGAAGGGGAAGTGGAAGGCGATGCGGGATGTGGGATGCGGGATGTGGAGGATGAAAAGCGGGAGGTGGGTGCGCGGATGGACTGGATGGATAGAAGGCAACGAGACGCTTGCTGAGGTAGCAAAAGGTGGATCTGTAGAGATGAGACGGATCTCACGATCAACACGAAAAACCGAACCAGCTCCATCCAGTCGAACAGACGCAGCTCTAGCTATCAGAGCAGTGATCAGGCACCCTTGGCGAGAATCCTGCTTTCTGAAAGTATCAGGAAGCCGGCTCCGGCTCTAGTAGAAAGCCGGAGACTCTCGGTTGCTCAAAAGGTGAGGAGGCCAAAAAATGTTTCTCTTTTCTCAAGCTGCCTTGCCACTGTAATTGGCAATGTTTCTTACCCGTGCCGCGTATTTCAATGCTCAACGCCTTCGCCAAGCCTTTCGGCTTCTCCCTATTCATCGCCTGTTGCTGCTATTCCGATCAAGTTGAAGTCGGAACCACGGCGTCTGCCGGGCCCATGTCGCTACTAGATCGACTATTTTTGTTCTTCTAGAAGCTGGTTGCACCGGGGTCTGTGGAACGTTAGCAGTGACCAACTAAACCGTGGAGTGTGAAGTGGAAACAGCAGGCAAGACAGCTCGGTTATTTGAGATTTAATGTTATTGGGTAAAGCGCCTTTTCGAGATCTTAATTGACCTGGCTCTTAGACTCGGAGGTCCATGCGTGGTATCCCTCACTCTTTTGTATCATGAGGCCGCCCGCCATCAAGACCGCTGGAGTTAGCAAGGTCGCGAATGCAGCAGCATAGGACTGTGGTGAAGACCAAAAAAATTGATCTCTCTTTTCTCAAGCTGTCTTGCCGCTGGAACGGGAATTCTGTCTTACCTAATGCCTCGTGCTGCGTCTTTCAATGCTCAACGCCTTTGCGGGGAAGGGATGAAGCAACATTGGCTGTAGGATAGGTCGCTCGGATCTTGCCTCTGGTTGCCAGATTGCCTTCTTCCTGCACATTATTCTGGTCGCTGCTACATTGGTCTCGCCCCCTGTTACTGGTAGCTGCCGGTCAGCTGTTTTCTGCACAAGGACTATGAAATGTCAGCGAATCGAGCTCATGACCTCGAGTTTTGAGAAGTGGAAACAGCAGGCAAAACAGCTTAGTTTTTGAGATTTAATGATGAACAGCCCCTGCCATTTTTGGATTATACAGTGAGGGATCTCTAGGGCTCCGGCTGATCCTATACCAACCGCCGTTGTCCCTTCTCTTCATTGGGAAGTGAAGGATGATTCCCAATCATTTGGAATACTTTCAGTGGCCTGGAATGTTCCAAATCACTTGGGATGTCCCAAATCGCTCGAGATAATCCAAAGCACCTGGAACAATCCTAGTCATTGGGAATAATCCTGGCTATTTGGGATGCTCACAATACTTCCCTTCGACATGGTCCTAAATCCACCCATCAGTATATACTTAGAATCCCAGCTCACTATTCTTAGTCATATTGAGAGCCGTCTGACGACTTCCATCTCAATGACGTTCTCGTCTTGCCTACATGTATCTTCACCCTTCACCCTCCGACCTCCGGCCTCTGATATCGACCCTCGACCCTCCACCCTCAATCCTCTACTCTCAAACATCCAACCTCCAACCTCAACCCACCCTTCCTTCTTCAACCTCCACTCTCCACCCTCCGCATCTCCCTTCCACCTCTTCGCATCTGCCGAAGACAACTCTCTCTTGCCATCAACGCACACGGCCCTACTTCAACCCACATCGCTGCCATCGCAATCTCCATCAAGATGGGAGAAGTTCAGGGCAAGTGCACCTGTGGCTACCAGTACCTGATCCTAGATGACCATTGTGTCCACCACCACAACAACGCAGAGTACAAGATCGACGATCACGATCTTGTTATTGTCGATTGAGTGCTATTTCGAGCCATGAAAGCCTCGACTTTTATGGGTCTAGACTTTTTGTCTTTTGTCGTTGTTACAAAAGCTCAGACAACCATGAAGCTACGAGACAAGAGAATGGACGGCTGGGTACTCGCCACCATTGAATGGTCGCCCAACAACGGCTTAGTTACCAGCGAGAGCTTCGCGGACTTCTACGTCTCTGGCATCAAGGAATGGACCATGTGTGAAGTGAAGGAGGACTGCTCGCCATCTACATCTCTCTAAGATTTACCTGGCCTCACACTTGGGATTTTAGCTCACTTCGGTGCGGCCGTGCCATATGCCGACCAATTCTGACTTTAAGCGCTAAGCGCGAACTCGTCCCATTGTGCCCATTGTCAATTCATACAATAGGCAGCCTCGTGGCATTGTTCTTCCACTTGCTCCCATCTCGCGCCCATCTTCCTTCACCCCCAAACTTTCACACCACATCTCCTGCTCACACAAAACAGTCGCTGGCGACTAGCTTCAACCTTTCTCCCTCAAATCCCAACCTCACTATCTGTCAAGATGGAAGACTCAAGCTCCGATATCATCTTTGTGAGCTCGCGCCCATGCCGCAAGATCCAGCATCAGAATGTCCAACCGCCACAAGCCCTTCCAGGTGAGTCTAACCATCTTCCTCAACCCAGGCGCAGTGATGTACTGACATCTTGAAGACTTCACTCTCCAGACCCCTCAAGTCATCTTGCGGGCATATGAACCCCCCAAGCCCCAAGGCCAGAATGACAGTGCTGGTGAGTCTAGCAGTAGCCATGTCCCTCGACCCAGCCACCTTGATGTACTGACGTCTTGAATGTGAAGCTACCGAAGAAGCTGGCAAGCAGCGAATCCACAAGTTCAAATCCATCGAAATGTATGAAGCTTGGAGACAACACGTTATCCACAGAGCTCTCACCCCTCCTACCGGCGCAACCTCGAAGCCTTCTAGTGGCTCGAGCAGCTCGTCAAAGAAGCGCAGCTCGGAATAGCTGGACAGTGAAGATGACGCTCGCAATGTGTCTGCTGAGCGCGCCCCGAAGAAACGACGCAGCGAATCCGCCATTGTGCACCTGAGCGGAATCGAGATCGAGGCTGCCGAGAAGCAGGCCGAGCGACTCCTTTTCCTCGATGTACGTATCACTATCCTCTGCAGCCATTACAGCAGACTCTAACATCATTGCAGGTTCACGACCTGGACATCGATGAGCTGAGAAACCTGCTCGGCAGCGGCGCGAATTTCCACCGAAACGGTGTCACTCAAAGGCTTTCCGACTATCTCAGCGCGACAGCCAGCACAGATGTGAAGCGCCGCCACTTTTCGACCCTGCTGCTGGGTACATTGGGGGAGGTTTTGCAGGTTCAAGACGGGCTTCAGAAGGTTTACCATCATACGTGCGGTATGATGGATGCATTCAAGGAATTTTCGAACGTGGGTAAGGAGTATGACAAGGAGAAGAGAATGAGCTGCGAAAGAGCACTGCAGAAGAACATGGACATTCAAAAGAAGGTAGTTGAGATCATTCAGAAGAATCTTGGCTCAACTACCTTCTTTTGAATGTCCATGTTCTTCTGCAGCGCTCTTGTGTGGAGAATCTGTTGGTCATGGTGGAAACGCAACATCATGTCGAGGGAGTGTGGCATTCTATGAAAAGGGGGCTCATTGAAAGAGCATAAGAGTACAATAGACTGTTTCTCCTTCACCAAGACTTCATCCACATCATCTCAGTGACGCTTATGCCCTCTTCTACCCGAAAAACACACCGAACTCCATCATCGATCAACGTTTTCTCTCAGACATGCTGATCGGCATGTTGGTAGAGGTTAGACGCTTGGAGGACAGACTGAAGAACGCAAGGGACGCCGTCGATGCTCTGATTGAAGCATATCAGGAGATACCATGAATGGGCAAAGCACGGGGTCATTTGAAGCAAACAAAGGCATCGCATGAGGAGGCCATCGAGTCGAACCTGGCGGTGCAAAAGAAGAGCGAGGAGATACCATGAGGATCATGATGCATGGTCCACCCGAGAGTGGCCTGCTGGGCGGCGCTAGAGCGCCGGGTCGCCCTGAGGCCTTGAAGGCTTTCTATGGACAGGCGATTAAGCTGAACTCCGCTTCGAAGGTCAGCGAGAAGAGCTGAGTGGGTTTCAGAGCATCATCAAAGAGGTCAGCGGCAAGGGGATTGAGCATGTATCCCAGTGGATACAAGGGGTCATCTGACTCAAGCGGTCAAGCCAGAATTCTGGGTCCCTACTCCCTCCTGACTCACTGTCATTAGGACAGCAAGAAACAGACAGTTTGTCCTTAACCAAGCCTCACATAAGATGTGATCCTTGCGCCCAGCATGTCTTGTGAAATTCGACCTTATCCCAAGACTGCAAAGTCTTGATATATGCGAGATAATTGTTGAGTATGATATAATGACATCTACATAGGTATGCGAAGAGCGACCGTAACAAGTTTCAGCAATGAGAGTAAGAGCACCATACCTGGATTTTGTAGGTAGCAAGGAGTTCAAGGCGAAATTCCCCGTTGGAGAAATGATCTTTCGTGCCATGTGCCCATGGTGGACTTAGGCGCTTAGCAGGATCCTCGACCCATTGTGCCCATTGTCAATTGGTACGATAGACAGCCGCATGGCACTGTGCTCCTGCGAGCTTCCCATCCCACCTGGTGCGCCTATCTTCCTTCACCCTCCGACTTCAATTTTCCACATCTCCCGTCAACCATCTTCAAACTTCGGCGACGAAATTCATCTTCTGACTTGAAGATACACGTCCTTCACCAGACCCTGAACCTCAGACTTCTTTCTCCGAGAACGCCACAAGCTCTTTCAAAATGGAATCCGACTTGGACTGCAGTTTTGCTGGCAGTCGCCCACGCCGCAAGAATCATGGACAAGACATTAAGCCACAGACTGCCGCACGTGGTGAGTCTATCTGACAATCTTCCTCAACCCAGCGCAATGATGTACTGATTTCAAGGAGATGAAGCTACTCGTACAAAGGCCGACAAACAAAAGCGCAAGCGTGAAGATGACACGTTTGGTGAGTCTAACCATCTTCACTGACCCAATCACACTGATGTACTGACGTCTTGAAGGTGAACCCATTCAGAAACCGGCCGAGAAACCCAGCATTCCCAAGCGCAAGGATATGTTCGAGCAAAGCAGTCCGCTGCTGGACGCCCTCATCGCCGACCCAACTTTCGAGCTACGCGATTTGCGAAAGATCATAACGCGCGACAATGTGGGCATCCTCCGTGTCCACATGTACACCGCCCGTCCCATCAGAGATAGCTACATCACTACGGCAGAGGCCTTGACACCTTGCAATTTGTTTCCACATCAAGAGGAAATGAATCATTACTTGAGTGTCAAGGAGTTATCTCCCGAAGAAGCAGTGACCGCATACATTAGTGCCCCGCAGCGAAAGGGGCAGAACTTTAGCAAGGAGGAAAAAACAGAGCTGCACACGGAAGCCTCTTGTTTTGCAAAGACACTCCAGCAGATGATCATCGGGTTCTCTAATGATACCTCCGCACTCGATACTGCCCTGGTGCTTACTCGGCGGCTCCTCACCTTGGGCCTAAGTCTACAAATGTACGGCAGGGCAGCCAGCACCATTTACAAAGAAGCAGTGTTCGTGATGGCAGCGCACCGCCGTTCGGGAGTCATTTACGAGGAGGAGTTTTACACAAAATATGTATTAGAGAGGGTACTATTTGGAGAAAACCCATGGGGACAGGAACTTCCATCTTCGCAGATGAACGCTGAAGTGGCGGCCACCCAGGAGACAGCAAAATGCTCTACAACCAAGTTCGGTGTGCTAATGGACGAGCTGCTGCCGGCGTTGATCAACCACAACCCACTCTTGCACCTCTTCACAAGAAAATGGTGACCTCCCGGTGGAGAATTGGTGCAATGTCCCTTGGCCACGGAGCAATTCTCGAAACTCAATATCGTTCGATGGGAAGGTCGACGCTCAAGGTTTCGAACTTGCCTCGCTTTCCTTCCTCCAAATACATGCTGTTAACAGTTCTCGGAGGACGGGGAAGTTTGCCGATGTGCAGAAGTTTCAGTTCAGGGGCTGCACATATGCCTTGGCTGCGGTTGTGGCTGCTTCAAAAATGCATCGGTTTATCCGGGTTTACAGCATGGAGGATGGAGAAGAGATACTACCTTGTGTCCCATGGAACACGGACACTAAGGCCGAAGAGCAAGATCGTGAGCCTTTCTATCAACAGGATTGGTCCCTGTTCGATAAAGGACGATTTCGACTCTATTATTTCCAAGTCGACACTACAAGCGGCTTTGTCCAACAGCCAGCGGAGTGGAACCAACGTGTCTTCAACAGAGCCTGCCGCACTCCCCCAAAAACGGAAGTGTCCAAGGTTGCCAGAAGTGCGAGAGTTGACGAACTTATTCGACCCGAAAAGCAATCTTCACTGCCCCAGAACAAGGACGAGGCCGGTAGTGAGCAGTCATCCAACGACTGAGCCATCTCTGAACGTGATGTGCCTTCTAGCTCTTCTAGTAAGAAAGGCAATTCATCAGAACAGGATGATGAAGAACACCCTGTCTCGAAACCAGCACGCAAGAAGTTTGGCAGTTCATCTCCGGCTACGGAGCCAGGCAGTGCAGAAGTGGAGAGGCAACCTAGAAATGAGAGTATGGAGATGGTTGAAGTTAAAATTCGTGTACGTATCCCTATCCTCTGCATTCGTCTCCATAGGTTTCCAACAAGGATTTGGACGATTTCAGAGGATTGCTCGCCAGAAACGTTCCTTTTCATAAAGGCGGCGTCACAAAGCAACTTTACGAATATCTTCGCGAAACAGCAAACTCAGATGTTGACCGCAAATATCTCTCGGGACTTTGGCCTGGTATGCTTACTGAAGTGAATAGCTACCACAAGTCAGTGACGAAAGTCTTGAACCACCTGGACCGAATGCTGGAAGCCATGCAAGAATACATGGGCATTGAATTCAATGCGGAAGAAGCGGACAAACGGGAGTATCTCCTGTTAACTTTCGAGTGGAACAGAGCATCAGAAGACATGTTTTTTGAGATTGTTGAGAGGGAGAAAAGACGGAATGAGGGTAGGACAGCCAGTGGATGGGTGGAGCGAAAGCATGGTCTTGAAGTTTGTCGGTTGCTTGGTAGCATCATCGGATGATGGCTGGAGATGGCATTTCACGAATTCATGTTAGTGTTGTCTGAGCTTTGCCAAGAAATTTCACGTGCCTCGTATTGATCTCGTATCTGTATGACATCGCGAAGAAGTTTTGACGACCATGACTACCTACGTCTACTTATTCGCTCGAGGAATTATGTGGACGAAAGCATCGATATATCTGGAAGCAATGAGAGCGAACTCGCCTCCCAAGTTCTATATATTTCACAACTGCTCACTTGACCAACGGCCTGTCGGTCTTTGAGGCACCGTCCGCGACTCCGCGTAGCACAATATGAAACGCCATGCAACCGCACTTTCTCGGAGTCTTGCTTCTTCCCAACCAATCTGCGTGCATGTGCGCGAAGATCGTTGCTATACTCGAAGCGAGGGTGGACCCTTGGGCTGCCTTCCCCTCTCATCCCGCCTCTGGGTTCCTGGATTATACCCAGCCGGCTGTTTGTCGCTGAAAGGGCCTCAGTATCGGAATTTGAAAATGCGATGCCCTGGATCTCCAAAGAATAACCAAATCGAGGAGGTGGGGTTCACTCGGCTGGGCCAGTGTCTTGCAGCGAGTACAACCTAGATATAAGTATTTCTATACCACTTCTACCTTCTTCTCACTTTTTATCTATCCTTGGGTATTCAGCCAGCTTTCCTCAACTTTAACCAGCCATGTCAGACAACACCTATGACTTTATTGTAGTTGGAGGTAAGACTTGAAACTTGTTCTGTGGAAACATGTGACGCTCAACTCCGCTATCATACAGGAGGCCCCGCTGGCTGCGCGCTTGCATCACGACTGGCCAGCTCGGCTCAAAGACCCTCTGTACTCCTCCTAGAAGCCGGTGCGGAAAACAACAACCCTTCTTACGAGGTCCCCAGTGCACGCTTTTCTCTGTTATTCACCGAACCAGAGCTCAACTATGGCTACAAAACTGAGCCCCAACCCCACCTCAACGGGCGACAGATCGACTATGCTCGTGGCAAAGGACTAGGTGGCAGCACAGGGATTAACTTCGCCTGCTGGACCATCGGTCCCGACGAAGACTACAATGAATGGGCTCGACTTGTAGGAGACGATGCCTGGAAATGGGAGAATGTGAAAGAACGATTGAAGAAAATCGAAAGCTATCATTGCGAAGTCCCCAAGGAGTACAAACATTGGATCGATCCCAAACCCTCTGGTATACTTTCGCCCCTTACTGTTATCTCTTTCACATTGTACTGATCAATTTGAATAGATCACGGAACCAACGGTCCAATCCACGTCTCCTACCCCAATGAATGGGAAAGAGACGTCTCAAGTGTCTACGTCGCCGCAGGACAAGCCGGCCTAGGCACCAACCCTGACATCAACTCCGGAAACCCCATCGGCATGGGCATGGGCCCCAACAACATCTACCGTGGACGCCGCACAACCGCACGGGCTTACCTGCAATCAACCCCCTCAAACCTAACCATCCTCTGCAACGCCCAAGCCGCCCGCATCCTCTTTTCTCCGTCAAAACCCAAAAAAGCAACAGGCATCACCCTCACCGACACTCGCTCCTTCCACGCCCGCAACGAAGTAATCCTCAGCGCCGGCTCCCTCGACACCCCCAAAATCCTCCTCCTATCCGGCATCGGCCCCTCCTCCTCCCTCATCCCTCATTCGATTCCCGTCCTCCATTCTCTCCCCTTCGTAGGCAAGAACCTCACGGACCACGTCTTCACCCCCATAACCATCCTACAAAAACCCGGCACCAACGACCGCATGGCCTTCGAGTCCAACGCTTCCGCAAAAGCCGCCATGGTCACCAAACACCTCGAAAATCCCTCTTTATCCTCCCAAATTTCCTCCATCTACTGCGCCCTCCCTCTGGGCTATTTCAAATCCCCCCACGTCCTCTCTTCCCCAGAATTCTCTCGCCTCCCAAAACATATACAACAACATATGCAAAGAGAGCACATCCCAAGTTTCGAGATTTGTACCCACGTACCGCCGGTTTTCACAGGCGATTATGAACTCAAGGAAACAGATAGCTATTTGGCGCTCATGGCTTTTCCGATGTGTCCACAAGGGAGAGGAGAGGTGTGGCTTGCGGGGAAAGATGCAAGTTTGCCGGTGAAATGTGATCCGAGGTTTGGGAGTAATGAGTTTGATAGGAGGGCGATGATTGAGGGCGTAAGGAGAATGATGGATTTGTGTGAGACGGAGGCCTTGAGGAAGGATATGGTGAGGGTGTTGGGGCCAAAGGGGAGGCGGGATGAGGAGATTTGGGTGAGTGTTATGGTGTTTTCTTTTATGTTTGATTGGATTGCATGAAGGTGCGATTTGGTCGTGGTGGATTGATAGGATGAGGCTTTACGAACTTTGCGAGAGTTGCTGACATGAGTGTTGGGTAGGAACATTGTAAGGAGAATATGACTAGTGACTGGCATATGTGTGGGACTGTGAAGATGGGAAAGGAAGGCGAGGAAGATGCTTGTGTGGATACTTCATTTCGCGTTATGGGTATTGAGAATCTGAGGGTTGCGGATCTGAGTGTTATGCCTTTGTTGGTCAAGTGAGTTTTCCCCTATATCTCGTTCCCAGAGGGTGTTTTGTTGTCGATTTTCGGAACTCGAGCTGGCTTTGGCGGCCTCTTCTTCTTTGTGCTTCACAGATATTCTTGATGTAAGGCTTGATGCTGACGTTTTTGGTGCGTGTTAGTACACATACTCAGTCCGTGGCATACCTGGTTGGCGAGACGGCGGCGGAGAAGCTTATTGCTGAGTATGGGTTGGATAATTAGTGCGTAACCTGTGAAATATAGGGGTTTCTGGAAAGACGGGGCAATCAATTCATGTCTTTTCTATGTTCTGGGAATCCGGCTAGTGGGTAGGTAGGTACTGCACCTTTGAGGTCGATTGGGAAATCTCTCTCAGCGATATCTCTGCAATGGCGTGATGTCTGCGGAATGGTAGGATTTCTTGGATGACGTGGACTGAGAAACTGCTCCCAAAATTAGCCTCTTCATAACAAGCTCCTTCGTAACTCATTATCCTTGAGACAATAAAACAAGAGACAGCTTTTCCTCATTCTAGACTTCTCTGACGTGGGAACTTTACGTCAAATACAAAGGATTTTTCCAGCCCATCCTCTACCCCTCGTTCCACATTCTATCTCCCAGTCCAAATTTCTCCACTTGATTTCAGGTTCGAATCCGAGGTTCAACTTCGCCGAGCATGGCCCGGTTGAAACGTTTGTTGAATATCTTCAGGCTACCGTGAACACGAACATCAACCAGAGTCATTTCTCGTCGCACCTCTTCGCCATGCTCAAAGAGGTTCAGGACTTGGCACAGCGCACCCGTCATGCGTGGTCTCACCTGGAGGCCTTTATGAACGCGGGAAGGGCTTTGACCTGGTACAATGAAAAGGCGGAGGAAGGACAGAGGGAGAGCTATGAAGCCTCCATAATATCGTACATGGCACTGGAGAAGAAGGGAGGAGAGATTGTGAAAATGATCTTGGGATAAAAGCCCAGGGTTGGTCATTGGAGATCAGCAAGAACTAGAAGAACTGGGTAGGAGATTTCGATGGAATACCAGAGAGGCAATAGACTCAATCCAGAACCAGGCATGCTACAGTCATGCGACAAAAGTGTGAACCCCCCTTTAATATTTAAGAATATTCGCAGTAATTGGAAATAATCCCAGTGATTGGAAAAATCTCTAGTAATTGGAAATATTCCCAGTAATTGGGAATATTCTTAAATATTGTAAAGATTTTAATATGTAGCTGACTACTGCCACACGTTTGAGACAGAAAGGGGGTTCAGACTTTTGTCGTCCCACTGTATTCCTAGCTTAGGAATAGACTGTTTCTCTTCAAACAAGACGCTAAATTACCGATGACTCTGTGAATGCGTGCAGGATTTACAATTGAGGATTTTGCACTCAGAATGCCTATGTCCTGGGAAATTGGAGCGCCTGTTGAAAACGCTGAGGTATCACCGAACGGCGAAAAGTTGCAGAAGTCTAAGCCTTCGACCTTCCTTCCAACTTCACCTACCTTTACGCTTGGAATTTCGCGATCAAACCCCCCGTACTTCCCAAGCCTGAAGTCTTTTCTTGAAGGCGTTTCTCATCACGTCCCATCCTCACCCTCCACCCTCCGACCTCACCACCCACACACTCCATTCAATTCTCTCCAAGCGCGTCGACGACACCCCTCTCCCACCCTTCCAACCCTCTCGCCCTCGCTCGCCTCATCATCACCACCGCCTCAACCCTCAAGATGTCATGCGGCAATCCTTACGGACGGTGCCACTGCGGCAGGATCGGTTTCTGTGCACAGCATGGCTACTCAGGTGAGTCCAGCCATATTTTAGACTTTCTGACTCAGCTACATCAACATACTGACATCTGCAAGCTGAACAGGAGGCTCTGAAAGACCTCTCTCCCCTCCCGCCCAGCATCGAACACGAGACTACGAGTCAGCGCTCGCCTAATGAAGCCTCTGATCTCTCCAAGAGTACAGCATCCAAGAAGCGAAGAGCTGAAGATGAAGATGAGCCAACGCCGCCGACAAAGCGCGGAGCGGCCCATGTGCAAGTCAAAGACGTATGTGTGTTGCTGTTCTTTGCAGCTATGATAGCAAACGCAAACAGTAATTAACAGCAACGCAGATTACCGATGTCGATCTGAACCAGCTTCGCAACGAACTTTCGAGACTCAGATTCAAATTCGATGGCATAGATACCGCGCGGCTTTTCATCTATCTGCACAATACAGGAAACGGCGATATCAACAATGGCCGCGGTTATCTTATGAGCCTGCTACTCGGTGTGGCAACAGAGTTGAATTCCCTTTCGACTCAACAAGGCGATCGAGCAAAATGGGATTTGGGCTTGCTTGGCCTGGAGGCGATGGGAGCTGCGATTCTCAAAAAGCTCCAGGCCGGAGGTGAAATCGGAGGGACCATGCAAGGATATGCTACGCCTCCTGACCTAATCGATGATGACTGGTAGAGGTGACGGTAAGAATCGAAGAGGAGCAGGTCCAGCGCTCTCTGTTCGACGTTGCGCCCTTTGTTCACCCAAGAGCATTGAGAGAGGATAAAAGGACTCTGAGGAAAAAGAAGCGTTGAATTTGACTTTACAGAACAGGGAAAACTGTTTGTTCCCTCAATCGAGCTTGGTAACTCATCGGTGAACGAAGTCTTTGCATCCCACTGTAGAAGCCGAGGTATGAGAGAACTGGCCACAGAGAACGAGTATGATATGATGACATCTATATATGCTCAGCCAGCCGTGACAAGATCATGCAGCAAGAATATTATGCCATGCATCCTCCCAAACCCCCTCCCACAGCGCAACCTCCAGAAGCTGATATGCTTTTTCTCTATACACATTCCTCTATACACATTCCCATAAACAATCAGAAGACCCGCCAGACACAACTCCAAGGATATCGACTTCAATACTTCAAAAAAACCAGGAAAAAAAAACGAGAGAGAGACCAAGGGAGACTAGGCCGAGGGTCCAAACATAGCCTCTACCAACTCCCAGCTGCGACACGACAGAATAGACAGCAAGGTATCAGACAACTGTACGTCGAGGTCAGCATTCGAATCACGTGAAGTCACAGGCAGGAGCAAAAACTTACACCATGCGTGCCCTCATTACATCCCTGCAACCACACACCAGCCTGCTCATAATCCACCGCGCGCTCATCGAATTGCACGCGATAATCCCTCCCGACAGGAAACTTCCTCTCCGCCTTCTCGTCTCCATTCTCCGTATGCGAAATCCCCGCATCAGACACAGCAGTTGGCAAGAACTTAGCAGTGGATGCAAGCATCTCCTCATGCATATTCCTCTTATAGCCAGTAGCGACAATCACTTGATCAAACACCTGCTCTTCCACCTCACTCACGTCTCCATTTGCGCCATTTCCCAAGTTCAAAGAAATGCTCTTTTCGGCGTCGACGCCTTGGAGAGGGTTGATGGAGCCCATGCGCAGCAGCACTTTTTCGGTGCCGTCGATGGTGATTTTGGAGGCGGAGTGCACGCGGCGGCCGGAGAGGATGCGGGTGCGCCATTTGGACGAGTCAGGTTGGCGGATGCGTTGCTGGTATTGCATGTCGTAGAGGCGCTCGAGGAGCTCGAGACGCACGACGCCGTAGTTGGTGCCGCGGTCGAGCTCGAGGGCGGCGCGGCGGGCGGCGGGGGGTTGGTTCCACACGTGATCGACGTGGTCGGGGTCGAAGACTTCGTTTACGCTGGGGACGGTGTTAGATTATATGGAAGAGTCCAAGATCAGCAGAAGAGGGGAGGGGGCTGGGGGGAATGGCTGCACTAGAGCAACGGAAAAGCAGAAAGCAGGAGTGGGGAAAACTCACAAAGGCGAATCATCACTGGGTCGTAAAGCCTGCCCCTTAATGATCAAAGACACCTCACTCTCCGGAAACCTCTCACACAGATTCTCAAAGATCTCAGCCGCACTCTGACCACCGCCCAGAACAGCAAAGCGCTTCTTCGCAGTAACAGCCTCCACCTCCGACACACTCTTCATGCTCGTAATGTAAGCACTAGAGTGCATCAAAAGCTTAGGCTCATTCTTCAAGCTCGAAAACGTCTCGGGAATCGAAGGTCGTCCTCCTACCGCAATAACCACATGACGTGCCCATCGGTACTCAACATCCTCGCTGTTTCCTCGCTTCAAACCAACTCTCCACCGCCTGACCTTGCCCTCTAGCTTCCCCTCAGCACCCTCGTCCACAGATGCAACTTGTGTACCGTAGGAAACGAGGCCGGCTTTCTCAAAGTGCGATGCACACCATTTCAGGTAGTCCTCATACTCCATTCTCGATGGCAAGAAAGTACCCAAGTTGATGAAAGTATCCAGTCTGCCCTTGGCTTTCAGATAGCTCAGGAACGTAAACTTGGACTGTGGGTTACGAGGTGTAGCCATATCCTTAAGAAACGAAATCTGCATCCTGGCGCCGGGGATCTGCATACCCGCATGCCACGCGAATTGCTGCTGCTTCTCGAGAAACAGGATGTTGGGGAGCTTGGGAGAGGCGCAGGATGGCGAAGCGAATTTCTCGTACATGGCAATAGCGATTGCGAGAGAAGCAGGGCCAAAACCGACACAGACGAGATCGTAGGTTTCGCTGGTGCCATTGAGAGCATGGGTGAGGCTCTTCGTCTCTGAAAGACCCGAGGAGCGTGGGCCAGAAATTGCAGACTCTTTCATGACTGAGAGACCGTTGGTGCCGTTGGAGCCATTTGTGCCGTTGGAGTGGGAAAAGCCGTTGGCGATCTTCTTGGATGGGATGATGTACTCCTCATGCTGCTGAGTATCGATACTCATTGGTGCCATGTTTGCTGGATGTGAGGCGCACGGAGCGTGAACAAACGGCGGGATTTGTGTATGGTACACGATTTGCTGGCAGATGTCGTGTGAGGGTGTGAAACGTCTCTGAGTGCCGCAATGTTAGGAGTTGTAGCTCTTGATATCTTGTGTAAATCTTGTGTAACGATCTGGAAATAGAAGATCGTGATGCAAGAGAACCGGCACAGAAATGCAACTGAAAGACAAAATAATGACGATTGTGCTATGAGATCGAGTGCCAAGCCAAGGAAGAAGACAGCTGTATGGTTGTAGCAGTATTTTCCGGAGCTTTTTCGCCGTGGTGCTTTCAAAACTAATGTTCCGAGTTTTGATAGTAGCTCCACTGTCGAGTGAATGTTGATTTCTGGTTGAACTTCCGGTAGAAAGCGAAGAGCTCAAATTCGGATTTCTTGCCACCTCAAACTCCACGAAGCAGTAAACAAACTAGAACTTATAATGAAACCTCCGGAGACACGAGAACGAGGCAAAAAGCCACAAGTCTCAAAATTTGACAAATGTGATATGAAAAAAACCACATGACGTTACGTACCTCTTCCAACAGCCAACCAGTGTCGTGACGGATGATTCTCAGCAGTTACCAGCCCCGGAAGTAAATCTGCAAGTCCTCGATCCGTGCAAACGCCAAACGAAACGCAATAGCGGTATGACAGTCCCGGATGATGCGATTGGCCTAGTCGATATATCGATGATGATACTACAGTACGTTTCTGGTCAGCGCAATTGTCCACAGCATGATTGGCTGGATTTGCAGAAATAAACTTTCATGGGCCCGGCCGTCTGGTTGAGGAAGGTTTCAGTGGGACCGGAGATCTAAGGGTACCTTACAACTCGGAGAACTAGTTGCGCTACCGTGTTTGTGGTTTGGTGCGCCAATGATGGCTGAGCGATGACCCGAGCGGTGGTTTATGCTGGGGCGTGCGGTGATGTTATGGTGGGATTTCTTGCTTGACAAGCACTGTTAGCTTTGAGGCAAAATAAAGTTGTGCAGATGTCACTGAAGAGAGGATTATTGCCCGGAGAAACATCCTTGAAGACTTGAAATAATGTTTGAGACGAGGTAAACTGAGATAAAAGTTCGTGCATGTGTCTGGGGGTATTGGAGGAGGCGGCGGGTATGTTAGACGAAGTCAGAAAAAGTACGTACCTCGATCGGTCTCGTGGACAAGATCCTCTCCTCTCCAGTCGCGAGTTTTTACTTTTCAGAAACAACGTGGCAAGATAGCAGACGGCGCCCTCTGTACCTCCCAAGGTAGTTATACCGCAAGTTCCGGTCTGCAGCAAGGAAGTCGGACAGTTCAGCGCAAAGCCAAGCTTGCCGGTCTGAGAGCTGCGTATGGAGCAACGTAACAAAAATCTCCCGGCTCTCGCTACTAAGAAAAGGACAAAGGCAGAAACGAGATGAAGAAATGTACAAGTACCGGCCTTAGCAGTCCGTCCAAGCATTAACATGAACTATTCATACTCCGCAAAAGGATAGCTGGGCGAGGGGGGAGGGGGTAAAGACATGGGCCCATCAGCACATCACTTCTTGGTTCACCAACCTTCCGCATCTGCCCATCTTGGCCACAGCTCGTCTTCTCCAAACCCCTGGAAAAGGCGGACATCAACTGATCGCGAGCACGAAACCGCCTCTCACAAACCGTGGACCGATGATCTGACTCGAGGAGCCTGCTTTAGTTTCTCCATAAATAAGCAGACCGGCTGATGTGCCGCGTGCGTTTCCCAGTTCTTGACACATGGGACATGGAAGTTGAGGGCTTGAGCAGAAATGACAGACCGACTGACATCACCATCTGGACATCCACCACTCCAGATCGAGCGATACCATCCCTAGCCGCTCCTCCATGTGGCATCGTCACACCCACTTTCAACCCCAGCAAACCCCCCCTGACCACCCGCCGGCAACTCTCGGATTCAATGTCCCTCTTCTCAGTCTTCCTCAATAGCTTTCTCCCTCTCAAGTGCCCTCCAACCGCTTCCGAACGCGCAAATTGCCGTCTTGTCTTATATGCTCACAGATCATCAGCCGTTCCCGGGAAATAAATTAAACAGACTCGTCAATGAAAACCCGCGCAGCTTGGCCATATCATCGACCCAGATAGTGGGGTCCCCCCTCGGTTTGGTGTGGGACAGGCTACGCACGAGCAGGGAAAATTTTTATCTGATCTGGAGATAAGATGGAGTTCACTGAACGAGCATCCCTGTTCGACTGGCAGCCTGCAGGGATAATCTGCCATTGCGGATGGCGCCGGTGGGCTGTGGGGCCGATGTGGGCATTGATGAGAAATGGGAGGGGTGAGCGGGTGATATAGAATGCCACAGAGACACGTCCATAGGAGCATGGGGTCATCATGAGCGACTACCCCCTTAGCGGAGACCATGTTGGGCGGAGGAATCATACGAATGCGGACGCCGAGATGTGATTTTTTGCTGGGTGTTTACGAGACGAGAATGTCAGAAACTTGCTCAATAGGAATGATCTGTTTCATGGCATGATGGCGAAATTCTTGTCGTCTGCCGATGTCCGTCCGCTGTTGCAGTCGCCGATGATGCTTGGCGACGTTATTGTCAAGGTCCGCCAGCGACGACGAGGTGGTGACATCCCACCGCTGAGATCGTGAACTTGCCAAGGGTTTCTAGAAACGCATCTCCGTAATCGACATCCATGAACATTTGCCTTGTTTCATGCAGGACATTGAAGTGAGACGGCGTTTGTTCCTTCGGCGCCACGATGTCATTCCGCTAAGGGGGGACGACGGTAACATCTCAGTGACATTCCCGTGCATCAAGCCGTCGATGAAGGCGTCTTTGGACTCCAGAGGCTGAGTTTTTGACTTATACCATTTAGCTTCATAGTTGCAACGGGCCGGACGAAGGTCCGGGCCAGCAAATCACCAAGTCCGCCGTTCCAAACCTTGGAACCCTAAACCAACGCCAATGTGTCAGACATCTTAGCAATGTCGCGCCAGCCCGCCGTCCGCTCCCAGATCTACGATCTCACAAATCCAAGACTTTAAAACAAGCGTTTTGAACAAATGAGCTTATTTTTCAAACATCGATCGGTGCTTAGCGACGAGCGCCGGCCCGTAGTCCGCTTCGAGATCTACGGACTACGATCTGAGGTAATCATTGAAGAAGTTGAACAAGAGTCGGACCCCACGAGTTTATTTGGACTCTTAGAGGCAATGAGCTTGTTTTCTGGACTCTAGAGTGCGGCCGTGCAGTGACATTCAGTGACATCCTCCAAATAGCGTTTGGGCCGTCGACCATGGTTTGAAGCTATTCGGTGGTGCTACGCTGGCCGGGAGCTGAGGCTGCTTTGGGCTTGGGTCAGAGGCTATTGTTTAGGGCGCGTGGCGGAGGGACAGGTGGTCGTGAGGCCGATGAGGTTGAGATAGATTCTTTGGAGGATGTGGGTTTTAGAAGTTTGTTGGTTGTCACCTGCTTGTTTGATCGCTTTTTGAACTTGAGCACATTGTTTTTGAGTTCGCTATGCACCGATCCAGCTGCAAGTTACAGGTCGTTTGTGTCTATCAGTATGATGTTCGAGATTGCCACAATGATTTAGTTGCTCTTGCCGGTTTCCTGGTAACGGAGGTTGTGATTCTAGTGGTATGTCACTCGGTAGCTACTCCGGATCTGTCAAAGAGAAGGCGGTCAACACAGAGTTCTCCGGTTCGAGTACCGTTAACCACCGACGTCGATATAAACGTCATGCGTCGGTACCCGGATAGATGAAATAGATAAAATTCGCTGATGCGGAGATTACCTTGCTTACAGAATCTGGGGAAATGATCCGGATTCCGAGAGGGGTCAGGGGCCATGTCTTGGGACTTGAACCCAAGAGAAGTTATCAGATGAGGGGCCTCCCAAGAAAACATATCAGATGAGATGGATCTGATAAGATTATGCTGAAGGGGGCATACGTACATGAGTCGTCGACAGGGGCTAATGGGCTGGGGCGATTTCCGCTGCAGGGACGGGGGGTTGTCATGCAGGCGAGGGAGGAGCGCTGATGGAAATCCAGGGGCCAGGGCAGTACTTTTGGACACACGAAGATTATGCCGAAAGATGGGTCTGAGAAATCTGGGACGATGGAGTGACGAGGTGTGGGGACCTGCGAGGACGGGGGTGGTTGGTTGTGGGTAAGTAAGGGGGACGACAATGCTTCCACGTGGGCAAGTCAGGGGCAGTGGAGGAAGACTTTTCAGACGATCAAGATTAGGATTTCGCTATGAATGCCATGTTCCCCAATGTTTTCCCAACCATCCCAGGAGGTGAACTTGGCAAACGTAAAACGACGTTGATGCTCCCCGTCGCAATGCAGCGCTCATTGAATGCCACATGAATGATGCCATTAGGCCCGAAACCCACAAACGCCGTTGGCCATGCAATTTTCATCAAAATGCCTCCTGAACGCTAAAATGTAGAAAGGGACACAGCGAGGCGAATCAGCCCAACATATGCCCCGCAATCATCTGAGCATAGATGCCACCCGGCACTTTCATCAACTGCTCATGCTTCCCTTCTTCTGCTATTCGCCCTTGATCAAAGACTAATATGCGATCTGCTTTCTGGACGCTGGTGAGGCGATGTGCTACGATGATAGTTGTGCGTGTTTTAGAGACGACGGAGATGGCTTCTTGGACTTGGGCTTCGGAGTGTGAGTCTGTGGAGAAAAGGATAAGTTAGTAAATTGTAGAAGAGTTGTACGAGGGGAGGAACTGAACGTGTGGAAGTGTAAACAATGGAAGGGGGTGTAAGTACCTAGTGCGGAAGTAGCTTCGTCGAGCAGCAGTATGTCAGCATCGCGAAGATATGCGCGAGCGATCGCTATGCGCTGCTTTTGTCCACCAGAAAGCTGAGATCCATTGATGCCACATGGTGTGTTGTAGCCATCTGGCAGTCCCATGATAAAATCATGCACACCGACAGCTTTACAAGCCGCCTCGATCTCCTTTTGCGTCACCCCCTGACCACCATTCTTGCCCAACCCAACATTAAACGACACACTGCCTGCAAACAACGCAGGATCTTGCTCAACAAGACTCACACGAGCGCGATGCGCATGAACGTCCATAGAGCGGATATCTTGGCCATCGATGAGAACTGTTCCCGACGTAGGATCGTAGAAGCGCTCAATAAGCGAGATGACAGATGTTTTACCAGCGCCGGAGCGGCCGACCATGGCAACAGTCTCGCCAGGCTGGATTTTAAGCGACAGGTTGGTGAAAACCGGTGCCTTGGGACGGGTAGGGTAGGTTAAGCAGACATCTCGAAATTCGATGCCCTTTTGGGAAGACTTGATCTCGACTAGAGTGGTCTCACTGCCTGAGCTGCCTGTATCGATTGTAGGCTTTTGGTCATGCAGGGCAAAGACACGCATGGCTGCGGTTTTGGCTCGTCCCACTTCAGGGGCAAGACTGAACATTTGGCCGGCGGTTTGGGCGGAGAAAAGAACGGCAGGGAGCACGATGAAGAATTGCAGGGTGTTGTATTTTCCTTCTCTGACTTGTTTGGCTCCCCACCAGTAGGCAAGAGCGTAGACGAAATATCTGGTCATTTGTTAGCAAGAGTGACGGAGGCATACTAGGGGGGAACATACGTGATCGACAGAGCAAAAGAGAACAGCAAATTGCTCATTGCCGCAGGTTTCGCGTTGCGCTTGTATTGGGAGTCGATGGCCTCTTTGAATCGCCCCGAAACACTCTTTTCAGCACCCAAGACTGTCACAGTGCGCATGGCATTGCAAGCTTCAATTGCAATGGCTGCGGCCTCTGTGTATGCCTTTTGGTTCCTCTCTTCGACCTGCGATAGTACGCGAAGACGGAAAAAGCCAGCAAGTACAACGATAGGAGCAGTCGCAAAAAGAACGATGGCAATCTTCCACGCGACAATGTGAGCCAAAATGGCTCCTCCACATACAGAGACAAGTCCAGATACGATGGTACCCAAAATTACCCCTGAAAGTCCGCTAATGTTGGTCGAGTCGGAACTCAAGACAGACATCAGAGCAGCCGGGGAATGTCCTGGTTTCATAAACCATTCCACGTCTTGCTTGAGAATAGTCTCAAGCGATATCTCTCGAGTGCGAACAATCAGGTTTTCTGAAACAACGCCGAAGAACGTTCCGCTCACGGTGTAGGCAGTTATGGCAATCAATGCGATTACAAAGAACATCAAAGAGTAAAACTTGACGTCCGAGTAACTTGGGGTGCTGGCGTTGAGAATGTTGACCAGGTGACCGAAGATGAGTGACTCTCCAATAATCAGACTTCCAGTCATCGCTGAACCTGCAAGAGCCAGCAAAGTGTACGGCCAATGCTTTCGACTCAAGTGGATGCAGCGTCTGACAGCGCCCATCGAAGTCATTGGGATCTCATCTGGTTTCGCCTCTAGTTTGACCGACTTTGCCGATTTCGTTCTGGTCAGCACCTTTTCCTCCAAATTGTTCAGCTCATCATCATCCGATGAATCTGCGCAGACCTCGGACTCTGGTGTGGCAGGGCTTTCCAGCTGCTGGGCTGCAACAAGTTTAGCATAGGCGCCGTCCTTCTTCATCAGCTCTTCATGAGATCCCTCCTCGAGAAGCTTGCCATCCCCCATGACAATAATCTTATCGGCATCTCGAACGGTATTGAGGCGATGGGCAATTGCAACAGTAATCCGTCTGCTTGAAGACCGAGCTTTTCTCAGGGCTTGGAGGATAAGGGCTTCACTGATGGTGTCCAAAGCGCTGGTTGCCTCGTCCAGGACCAAAAGCGAGGGATTCCTGACCAAGGCACGTGCCAAACAAATGCGTTGTCGTTGTCCCCCCGAAAGCTTTGTGCCTGAAGGTTCGCCAACTTGTGTATCCAGACCTTTCGGCAGAGCCTGAATGAATGACCAGGCATCAGCGTCTCTGGCAGCTTGAGTGCACCTCTCTCTGATATCCTCGTCTGTCAGGCCCGTCTCGGTTAAGCCCTGGCGAATATTCGTCAAAATCGTCCCTGAAAACAAAGCTGGTTGCTGGTCCACCAGAGAAATTTGACGTCGCAGACTGGCCAGGTTGAACTTCGAGATCTCTTGGTTTGCCACATTGATACTCCCAGATGCTGGATCGTAGAGCCTCATGAGAAGCGCAGCAATTGTCGATTTTCCAGAACCCGAAGCACCAACAATGCCAATGGTGGTCCCAGCCTCGAGTTTAAGGTTCAACTTTTCCAAGATCGTCTTGTCGGGTCTGGCGGGGTAGCTAAAGGTGATGTCCTTGAATTCAATATCGTTGTCAAGAGTTTTCCCGTCCGCCACAACACCAGCTTTCGAATAAACATCGATGTCGGTGATAGGATGGTCGATAACGTCGAGAATCCTCTTTCCAGCAGTGGCGGCACCAGCAAAGATTTGAATAAACGGACCGCATTGACCGATGACGAAAGATGCGTCCAAGATCAGGAACACAATCGCGTAAATGGTTCCTGCCGCACCTGAGCCTGGATTATCTCCTATGAGTCTGGAACCTTCCCAGAATGCGAGCGCATTTGCGGAGAACCTACACAACGTCAGCACTGTGTATTTCCACCCGGCCACGAGTTCCAATCCTTACGCAACAAAATATATGCTTCCAAGTAATACAGCGGCAGTGAGAGACTTCTTGATTCCATTTGTCATGGCAAGCTTGAGATGACGTGAGTGTTCGGCGGTAAGAGCTTCGGCAGCTCCAAAAGCCTGGACAGCTTGGACAGCCTTGATAGCGCCCTCCGCTACAGCCGCCGCCGTTGTCGTATGGCCCGCGACCGCTTTGGCGAAACGATTGAGGATAGTCGTGCCGGTGTAGATGACAATGGCCATCGTTGGGATGACACCAGCGAAGAGAATACCCGTGAGCTTTGCATTGAGGATGAAGCCAACGGTAAAAGCTGCCACAAAATAACTGATGGAAACGATGAAGAGTCCAATCTTCTCCGAAGTCCCTGACTGAACATTCTGGGCATCAGTGGTAAGGCAAGCCGTGATCTAGTTGACGTCAGTCAAGTCATGGCTGTTAAGGGCAGGGGCGTCACACATCCGGGCAGGCGGTCTCATAGTAGGTCTGATCCAGCCCAAGAGCTCTGTCTAAAAACTCCGTCCGAAGGCCACGGGATACGCGCTCTCCAATAATTCCCCAGCATGTAGTCCATCCCCAAGTGACGAGGAAATATGCGCAAGCTGAAACCGGTCAGTACCAAGTTCACATGACTGTTGATGACCAGACGACATACCTACTCCGACCAATTCAGATAATGTCTTTGTAAGTTCATTTTCGGTTGGCGGAAAAGAGTTGATGATTTTGGAGAAGATGACACCGATGATAGGTAGAGGGATGCCAGCAGCGATTGCGCAAAAGATTGCGCATACTAGGATGAAACGAGAGTGAAGGTCGTTGATTGGACGAAAGAGGGCGATGTAGGAAGCTCCTTCAGGATTTCGTTTGAAGAGTCCATTGAAACGCTTGGTGAGGGAAGAGACGGCCATGTTTGTTTCCTGCTACCGCAGCATCTTCCAAGAAGTTGCGCTCGAGAAGAGATTCGACCAGAGGTCAACGTCAACGAGTGGCCGTAGCACAAAATCCGGGGTTCGTGACAACAGTGGAAGTGATTGTCAAGGCTGATGCCAGGGAGTGGAAAGGCTGAAGACAGGATATTGGATCCGAGTCGTCCACGACAAGGGCAACTAAGGCGAGCGAGGGGAAGCGACTCGTGTGGCTCTCTGCAGTCTGCACGATCAAAAACGAGGCATCTGACTGTGTAAAAGCAAGAGGCCGTGATGTATGATTGGATCTTTTAGCAGGCAGGCTGAGAATACATGCATGTACATACGGGGTGGGCCTCGTCCTGCATCGGAGTCGAGAAGGGATCAGAAATAAGCCATGGGATCGGCAGCGTCAAGAATAGAGTACCGGGTGCAGCAAGAAATGTCGAAGGGATCAGGTTCTGCAGACAGGGTCTCTCCCGAAGAATTTCGAGGTGCCAAATCCTCAAAGTCCTCAATTCAAAGGTTGAGTGAAAGGGCCAAGCACGGGGACTGGGGCTCCAAAGGGGCAAATAATAGGCAAATCGCAAGCTGTTACGTAGCGGAAAAGAAATAATTCATGGATGGCCAGCGATGGTAGGCCGTTACGCGGCAAATGAACCGACGCCATGTTCCTCATGTTATGGCATATGGAGGAGGAGCGGGGACCAAAAAGACAGCAGAGTGGAAACTCTAGGGAAGAGCGTCCTTACCGGATGTCGTAGGTGGAGCGCTGTTGTGGCATTGGAGTCAAGGCTAACTGGATGTAAGATAAATCAGCCAGAAATGGAGTTTCAAGGTTCGCCTTCGTCGGCCACTAGACTACGTCTGGGTCAATGTGGCCGCGCGATGGCACACCCCTATGTTCTGCTGGGCCAGGAAGATCTCGTCTTGACTTTTGGGTTGGTGAAGCTTCCATGGCAACTGGAACGCTGAGGCCGAAAACGCGGTCACCGCTGGCTCGGCGGCACCGAAAGTGTATTGTTCCTCAAAGGCATCATACTGTCGAGCTGTGAAGCGTCCGGAGGTGATGCCAAAGGAGCGCTGAGCCCCAGACCGGTCCCAATTCCAAATGCTGCCGCGGAGATGGCCATGGTCCAGGCCTGGAAGACACCAAGAACGTTCGGTAAGGCGCAGGGAAAGGCGAACTCGAGGAGTGCCATGGATCCTCATCACTCGTCTCGCACCGGCCGAGGCATTTGCTGGAAGTCGGACGTGTGGGTTGCAGCGGGAGCTTGGCTGATGCGTGACAGCGCTGCCACACATGAATCGAGGGCGACTGGACGATCAGGGTATCGGTGTGAGAGGAATGATGAGATGCACGGATTTTCGCTGAGACGTGGCCAAGAGTCGGCCGGGCAGAGATTTTGGAAATTTGGAGAGTTTGACGATGTGCGGGACTCGGGCAGTGGAGATCCCCGCGACGCATGGCCTTTCGTCGCCAGCATTATTTTATCAGATTGTAGATCCTGTCATGTGACAGTGGGGCCTCAATTTTATCGAAAAGATCAGACTGGGATGCCCCTGATCTTTTTTCAGAGAGCGCTTAGGGCGTTGAAGGGGTCCTCGTCTTGCCTGCCGATTGCCCGAGGAGATACTATCGCCTTCTCAGCACTGAACTGCTTTCAACGGCACCAAATTTTATCGACTTAGAAGCTTGACAGCCACTCAGCCTCGCCCGTCCTTTGGCGCATCTATACCAACATAGCCAAAAATTATTTTCCCACCGATGTTTGCCGTTTATGTTGTGCCCCTAACTGCTGGCTTATTTCCTACTCAAATCGGGCGGATCTCTTCCAAATAAGCCAACGCGTCATGACTTTTGGCGCCGGATAACACCATCCATCGCACCGCTGTGACATGGAAATGTCTAATTAATGTCACCCAAAAGCTAAATCCTAGACAACTGCCGGACGCCTTCATCGGAGTTTATTTCGAGTTTTATGATATTAGTCGATATTATTCGATATTACGTCACAGCTGCGGTGGTGGAGAAGACTTGAAGCGCAAGGGCAGTTTTGAATCTTAGCACAATCGCGAAACGGCCATTTCTGGCAGGCACTCCGCTTCCCAAGCCAAGCATCACCAAGCCTTTCCAAGCACTTCGAAGCATTATACCCACCGTCGCACCGCGGCAGCATCCGTCCATTATGGTGTCCCCATTCTTTGTATGATGATCCTGAATCTTCGGACCATTCTTCGGAAAGTAGCCAGCGGCCAGTGCAAACGCTTCCCAGTCACCCGGCGCCGAACTAAGAGGCGGTGCTGTCAACACAGAGTCAAGCTTTTCATCAAGCATACGACAGCTTGGGTCAGCCTCGCAGCCGTGTGTAAAGGCCGAGCAAGTCGTGCTAACCCCGAGATATTACACCGTGCGAAGCTACGACGGGGCCAAGAGTTGCTATACGTCCCCTGCGAAGCTCATACAACGACCAGCAATGACTTTTTTGGGCACGCACGCCTCTGTCTTCTCTATTGCTGCCGTCTGGTTCATTTGCGTTGAAGAGGATCCCAAAGGCCACCCCTAACCACCAGGCAGGATCTACACTACATAGTACCTAGCACCTGCATGCACATGCAGTTGTCACTCCATCCGCCTTGACAGCAGAACCTTCGCCTCGCCAGATATACCCCGGACTTGCGGCGTTTGTATAGCCTCGCGTATGTGTTGATTTGGATGATTCAGAATGAACTGGCTCTGTTTGTGTTTGCATCAGCTGACACGACAATGCAGATATTAATTGAGCCGGCTGGCGTTTGTTATGGGCAACTAGTCCAGAGACATAATTCACAATGGAGTCAAAACTGTCAATCCTCAACCACCCGGCGAGGCTGTTACCGGGTCCTCAAGTCCTGACCAAGCTTGTTGACCTGCAAAAGTCTGCCGAGAGTGCCCTCGAGTTTCTTGGTGCCGATGGTGATATCAGACGCTACAGCTATGAACAGCTGAGAAGCCATGCTGCTAGCTTGGCGAAGACTATTCAGAGATCCATAGGAGACTCCCGTCAACCTATTCCCGTCCTTGTTCCTCAGTCTCCGGCTCTTTACATATCCCAGTTGGGCATATTGCAGGCTGGGGCTGCTTTCTGTCCCATCAACCTGGATGCTCCCTCGGAACGCATCAAGTTCATTACTCAAGATGTGTCTGCAAACGCCATCATCACCACTTCTGAATTTAAGGACAAGGTGACTTGGGAAAACGGGCCATCAGTCATCCTGGTCGACCAGTTTCCAGCTTCCTCTTCTCTGGATGAGAATGAACTCTCAGACTCGTCTTTCCCGGAGCCTCGGCCCCAAGATCTGGCCTACATCATGTACACCAGCGGCTCGACTGGAACTCCAAAAGGAGTTGGTGTGAGCCATCTGGCCGTGACCCAATCCCTCCTGGCCCACGACAGACACATTCCCACTTTCAGACGATTTTTCCAGTTCGCTGCACCATCCTTCGATGTCTCCGTGTTCGAGATCTTCTTTCCACTTTTCCGAAAAGCCACCATTTGCGGTTGTGATCGCACTTTGATGCTCAACGATTTGGCTGGATCGATGAATAAGCTCGAAGTCGACGGCGCCGAATTGACACCCAGTGTGGCTAGCTCGCTTCTCCAACGTCGAAGTCACGTGCCAGGGCTCAAATTGCTTTTGACCATCGGCGAGATGTTGACGAGACCGGTTGTTGATGAATTTGGTGATTCTGATGACCGCGAGGGTATTCTGTACGGAATGTATGGTCCGACTGAGGCTGCTATTCACTGCACAGTGTACCCTAAGATGAAGGCAGATGCTCCTGTGGGGAACATTGGAATTCCATTCGACACCGTGTCGACTTTCGTTGCAGCTGAAGCACAAGGCGAAGACGTGGACATCAAGCTTCTACCGATGGGGGAGCTGGGAGAGCTTGTTCTCGGAGGCACTCAATTGGCCGAGGGCTATCTGAACCGAGAAGAGCAAAACCGAAAGGCCTTTGTACAGTTCAACGGAGAAAAAGTCTATCGAACCGGTGACAAGGCTCGGATGCTTCCAGACGGTACCATCGAGATTCTCGGCCGAATGAGCGCTGGACAAGTCAAGCTTCGAGGGCAGCGTGTAGAGCTCGGTGAGATCGAAGGGGCTGTCTACAAACATCCTGGCATCAAGGTCGCCCATGCGAGTGTTATTCAGGGTGCTCTCATTGTCTTTGTCGTTCCCCAATCTCTAGACACGACTTCTGACGAAATCATGGAAACGTGCCAAAAGTGGCTGCCCAAGTTCATGCTCCCAACGGAAATAGTCATCCACGAGAGCTTTCCCTACTTGCCTTCTGGGAAGATCAACAAGAGAGAGTTGGAAGCCCAATACAAGGAACAAGCAGAATCTGCATTCGAAGATGACACCCGGACACCTACGGAAAAGACAATCGCCAACTTTTTGTTGGAGTTATTGGGTGTCAGAGTTGGGCGCACATCTCGACTTGCTTCGGCAGGAGTTGATTCTCTGAAAGCGATCAGGGTAGCTTCCATGCTCCGATCTTCCGGCTTCAATGTATCTCCGATAGAAGTTCTGGCCGCTGAAACCGTGGAGACCTTGGCGCAGAAATGCGACGAGGTCAAGACGTCGGACTCGGCTCAAGATTCCAGCAAACAAGATATTCCAACGGATCTTCCTGTGCCCAAGCTGAGCGGCAGCGTTGACGAAGAGTTGGTTGAGTCGGTGATGCCTTGCACACCACTTCAAGCGGCTATGCTCTCGGAGACCGCTTCCAACCCGAGATCGTACCAAAATGTGGTGGTCTTGGACCTGCCGAAAGTCACGAGCGCGGAAGAAGCTTGTTCGGCGATATCAGCATTGGCTGAGCACAATCCCATACTACGCACTGGATTCATGGAGAGCCTCGATGCTGGGTCTGCCTATTCTCAGATTGTATGGAAGACGCTCTCTAGCAATCAGATCCAGATCTGCAACAGTGGCTTGTCAGATGATGTCCTTGATGCTCTATCGATCGAGCGCCCTTTCCAAGCCGTCGTTAGGGATAACGATGGACATTGCCGTATCGAGATATGCATTCACCATGCTCTTTATGATGCCTGGTCCCTTGAGCTGATGATCGATGATCTCGATTCGATCCTGTCTTCGAGTGATTTGGCCATCCGACCTCCTTTCCAGAACGTTGTTCGAGAGTATGTTCGCATGTCCTCTTCCGATTCCATCTGGTCTTCCAAAGACTACTGGAGAGATCATCTTGCAAACTTTAAACCTCAGACTCTGCCAAATTTTGCCAGTTGGGTTGTTGAGCCTGGTCTTGAGGTGTTTGGACCCTTCAAGACAGATATCCCCACAGCAGCTCTCGAATCTGCTGCTCGCAGTCTGGGAGTGAGTCCACAAAGCTTCTTCCAGGCTGCCCTTGGCATGATCATGAAGTCATACACTGGCAATCAGGACATTTGTTTTGGTACTGTGTTTTCTGGCAGGACGGTTTCCGTAACTGGAATTGAGGATATTGTTGGTCCCTGCTTTTCCACTCTGCCGATTCGAACAGACTTGTCGGTTGTCAATACTGCTGAGGAACTTCTGCAACAAGTCAATTCCACGAACAGGAAACATCTGGAGCATCTTTACCTTCCACTTCGGGACATTAAGAAGTCGGCAGGTATTCCACCTGGCATAGCGCTGTTTGATACCTTGCTAGTGTGGCAGCAAACTCTCCACGAGAATGAGCACGAGAAGGCCAATGTGAAGCTTGTGGAAGAGCGAGACTACTTGGAGTTCAACTTGACACTGGAGATTACGCCGGCTTCTGATGTTGTTCGGTTCAAGGTTACTTACCAACGTTCGATGCTTCCGCTAGCACAGATCGGAAACATCTGCGAGCAGCTCCAGGTCCTTGTCCAAAGCTTCCTTTCGACCACCTCTGCGGCGTTACCGAGTATTGAATCTTCTCTCGCGAAGCCAGGTGTCCTATCAGTACTGAACCCCGAGCCCCAGCTTCCAACGATGATCGGTCTAGCCACTCCGGTAGAAAAGATAGCAGCCGAAGACCCAGAGCGCCCAGCCATCAACTTTGCCCGATCTATCGACGAGACAACTGCCGACATTGACTGCGTCACCTACCAACAGCTGAATTCGCGGGCGAACCAGCTGGCAAACTACCTCATTGCTAACGGAACCCAGGCTGATGACCTGGTGTGTATTATTATGGACAAATCCGCTTCTTTGTACATCTCCATCCTTGCCGCCATCAAAGCCGGTGCTGGCTATCTTCCATTGATACCCGAAACGCCCTCTGAGAGGGTTTCTTACATTATTTCTCAGGCTCAGCCGAGGATGATTCTTACCCAGTCGTCACTTTGGCAAAACCTCGATTCTTTGTCGGAGATCAAAACTGTGTCTGTTGATGAATTGGATACCACTGAGCTGTCAACGGAAAACGTGGTCTCAGATGCAAGGCCTGAACATGTCGCCTACAACACCTACACATCGGGAAGTACTGGTACGCCAAAGGGTATCCTCGTCACTAGGGAGAATATCGAGGCCAATTTGGCCGATCTGCAAGACTTGTATCAGTCGGACCACACAACCAGACTCCTGCAATCATGCTCGCAAGCCTTCGATGTCTCTGTTTTTGAGATCTTGTACACCTGGCGAGTTGGTGGCTGTTTGTGTGCCACTAGCAAGGACATACTCTTCCGTGATATCGAACACACCATTCGCATGCTGGACGTGACCCACCTGAGCATGACGCCAACAGTTGCAGCCTTGGTCAACCCTGATAATGTTCCGAAAGTCGAGTTTCTGGTCACTTGCGGTGAGATGCTGAATCAAAAGGTCTTCAACAACTGGGCGGGACGAGGACTGTGGAATGGTTACGGACCGAGTGAAACGACTAATATTTTGACTGTGCAAAAGCAGAGTCGAAACAGCTTCACCAGCTGCATCGGATACCTGTTCAACAACTCGTCTGCTTTTGTCGCTGTTCCTGGTACTGGCGATGACATGTCGCTTGTCCTCAGAGGCGGTGTTGGAGAATTCTGTTTCGGTGGATATCAAATCTTCCGAGGATACTTGGATACCAAACAGAACGAGGGCAAGCTGTTTGATCACCCGAAATATGGAAAGATCTATCGCTCGGGTGATATCGGCCGTTTCTTGCCTGATGGCTCGCTTTCCATTGTCGGCAGAATTGATGACCAGATCAAGATTCGCGGTCAACGAGTGGAGCTTGGCGAGATCAATAGCGTGCTGCTTCGACACCCGGAAGTTCAAGATGCGGCGACTCTGGTGGTGAAGGAGAATAATGGAAATGGTGAGCAGCTGGTGGCTTTCTGGACTAAGAATAAGGGTCAGGCAAAGGAGTTCAGCTGTCTGTCTCCAGATAGAGAGGTCATCGAGCAGCTGTACGAGAGATTGGTATCGGCGCTTCCGGAGTACATGATCCCAAGCTCTTTGGTTCTCGTTTCGCACATTCCTCTCACCATACAGGGGAAATTCGATAAGAGGACGCTGCTAGCTGCCTATGCTGATCTGGATATCGAGTATCTGTCACAGTCGTCTGCTATGTCGAAGGAGTCTGCTTCTTCGCATTCGTGGACGGATCTGGAGATGCAGATTCGAGAAGAAATGGCTCTTGCTCTCGATCTTCCTCTCGAAAGCATCAAGCCGGATTCTTCGTTCTTCGCGTTGGGCGTTGATTCCATCTCGGCTATCTCGGTGTCTAGAAAACTCCGTGAGGCACTTCAGCGGAATGTCGAGATCTCGGATCTTCTCAAGCACCCGTCTGTAGTGAGATTGGCCGAAACGTTGTCCAAGAGAGCCTCTTCTACGGAGATGAAGCCTGTTGCTCAAAAAACCGTCGAAGCCTTCGGGTTTGATGAGGACTTCTTGAAATCTACGAGGGATGCCTTCCAGGCTCATGAGAAGACGATCAAGCAAATCATGCCTTGCACTCCCCTCCAAGAAGCGATGTTGTCAGCTCGTGATGGCGCCAGCGACAGTGCATACAGCAATCGTCAACTTCTCAAGGTCAATGGAGACCTGTCTCGCTTGACCTGGTGCTGGGAGCAGATGGTTCAACGACATGATATACTGCGGACTTGTTTTATGAGGACTGATTCGCCAAAACATCCCTATGCTCAAGTCATCTTGGAAACGTCTGCTCCTCGTATCGTCAGACTCGACTTGAAATCGCCTGCCGTTAGGCTTTCGTCGAGGACAGGGGCGATGATTGATGAGAATGCTGAGGCTGAGAAGAAACTAATGAACACGCCACCATTGGACAGCTTCGATACGCCGTACAGTCTGTTTGTGTCGGAATCTTCTGATCCGGCGTTGCTGCTCATTTCGATGCATCATGCGCTGTATGATGGCCTTGCTATGTCGATCTTGTTCCATGAGATTGAGGTGCTATACCGAGGTGACAGCTTGGAGCAGACTCCTACCCCCTTTGCTCCTTTCATCCTCCACTTGCAATCATCGTCCGCCGAGTCTGACGAATTCTTTGACCGGATGATGCGAGGTTTCGAGCCAAGGCCTTTGCAAGTAGCTAAGCGTGAGATGCCAATCATCGACATGTCCGCATCGGCTACCTCCTTACTCTCAGCCCACTCAGAAGGCGGCACTCGACCAAGCTCCTACTATGACACCGTCAGCCCTGACTCGGCCTCTGAAACAATCGAGCAAGAATTCAGTCTCGCTTCGACGTTCGAGCCAATAGACAGACAGAAAGCAAGCCCTGGCACGACCCTCCTCAAGCGTGTTTGCAGCCTTCCATTGACTTGGTTCAACGAAGCTGTCAAGACGAACAATACCTCGTTACTCGCAGTCTGCCAATCAGTCTGGGCCTCTCTCCTCGCAGACCTGACCGAGTCTCCAGACGTCTGTTTTGGAAACGTTGTCAGCGGACGCTCTCTGCCTATCCCAGGTCTTGACACATTGGTTGCACCATGCTTCAACACCATACCCCTTCGCCTCAAGGATCTCCACAAGCTCTCTTTCCTCGAAGGTTTTCGAAACTTCCACAGCCTGAACACAGACTCCATTCCCTTCCAACTCACGCCCATTCGTCGCATCCAAGCCCGTTGTAAAACCGACGCTGCGAGATTGTTCGATACTCTTTTGCTGATGCAACAATCGTCGACGGAGTTGGATGAGTCGCTGTGGAATGTGATTGAGGAGACTGGTTCTATGGATCTTCCCATTGTGATTGAGATTATCCCACGGCCGGAAAATGATACGCTGGAGCTGATTTTGCACTTGCATGATTCGGCTATGGCGCATAGTCAGGCTTCGGCGCTGATAAGGGCTTTCAATACGCTGTTGCAGGAAGCTTTGGAGAATCCGAGAAAACCTCTGGTTCCGTTTACTAGCAAGGCGAGAGTTGCATCGCAGTCATCTGAACAGAAGGATGCGCAATCTTCGGGTGCTAATGGAGAGGGTTCAGAGGAAGGCCCGAATGCAGCACTCGAGGCAGAGATCCGAGCTATCATTGCTGATTTTACTGATACGCCCGAAGAGAAGATCAGACGGAATACTAGCATCTATCGACTTGGTCTGGACAGTATCAGCGCTGTACAGGTCGCATCGCGGCTCCGTCGGCAAGGCCACGATGTTCTCGCCAGTGATGTCTTACAACATCCTTCTATTGCGCAACTTGCCTCCCATCTCGCAAGCCAAGCTTCTTCCAATGAACCCGAAGAGGCAGACTACGACTTCGCAGAATTCGACGATGAGTTCAGGGGTATTGTTTCCGAGCGACTCGAAGTGTCTGCAGAGAAGCTGCAGGCTGTTCGTCCATGCACTCCTGTGCAGGCGGGCATGATTGCACAGACGTTGCATTCTGACGGGAAGGAGTATATCAATAGCATGTGGTTGGAGCTGCTACCTGGTACTTCTCTAGACCAATTACGCGGTGCTTGGGAAGCTGTGGTGGAGAAATATGAGATGCTGAGGACTGTGTTTGTGGGTGTTGAGGACTCGAAATATCCGTTTGTGATGGCGACGTTTGAGAGGATGGCGCTGCCCTGGTATGATGAAGAGGCTGAAGCGGTCGCCGAAGATGACGATACAAATGCCAGTGTGGAGACTAACGATGTTGCGCTGAGGCTTGCGAGAGAGCCTTGGAGGCTTCATGTTGAGTCTGAGGGTGAGAAGAAGGTAGTGAGGTTTACGGCTCATCATGCTCTTTATGACGCTCATTCGATTGAGTTGATCTATGCGGATGTTGCTCGGGTTTGCCATTCTATGGAGTTGGCACCGTCCGCTCCTGTCAACAATCTGCTTGGAGCGATTCTCAATGCTAGCCACAGGGACCTGGAAGACCAGGAGAAGTTCTGGAGGAGCGACGACAATCGAATTTTCGCTAACAAGTTTCCTGAGCTTACGCCCCTTGTCGTTTCAAGTTTGAAGGACTATGTCAAGAGCCATACTTCCAGCGTCTCGCTTTCGGAGTTGGAGAGATTGTGTAGGGAACAGAACGTCACTATGCAAACTGCTGGACAAGCGGCTTGGGGTAGGCTGCTATCTGCATACACCGGAGAGACTGTCGTCACATTCGGAGTAACTCTCTCGGGTCGATCTGCCACACACGACGCCGACGACATAGCCATGCCCAGCATCGTCACTCTCCCACTCCGCAGCGAAGTCAAGGGCTCGAACGCTGAACTCTTAGCCAAGACGCAAAACTCCAGCTTGTGGCTTTTGCAACATCAGTTCACGCCTCTTACTCTAATTCAGCGATGGGCGGGCTTCGCGAAGGGAGAAATGTTCGATACTCTCTTCGCTTACCAGAAGCCCTCGAAAGCGAGAGAGGAGGTTACCTATCCTTGGAAAGTTGTCAACGAAGAAGCTTCTGTCGACTATGCGGTCTCTATCGAGCTGCAGCCGACGGATTCCGATGAGCTGGTCTTCGTGCTGACTACCAAGGAGAGTTTGATTCCGCAGGATCATGCAGAGTTGGTTCTGAAGCAGCTTGATCATTTGCTCAAGGACTTGCTGCAAAATCCTGACGCTGCCTGTTCTGATGTGCCTCGATCAGACTATGTTGGCGAACAGGCTATTTTGTCGATCACTCCTGCGAAGGAACCTGTTATCCCCGCTCCTGTCCAACTTCTGCATCAGTTTGTGGAGAGAAGTGCAAGGATGTACCCAGATAAGGCGGCCTTCGAGTTTGCTACTCATATCGAGCCTGGAAACACTGTCAAGAAAACTTGGTCTTTCAAGGAGTTGGATGAGGAGGGAAACAGAGTTGCTCATTTGCTTAGAGAGAAACATGCGATTCCCGCACGTAGTCTCATTGGCATTTGCTTCGATAAATGTCCCGAGGCATCTTTCGCGATCATTGGGATCTTGAAGGCTGGATGCGCTTATGTCGCCTTGGACCCTACTGCACCAGCGGACAGGTTGTCGTTCATTGCCAAGGATTCGAAGGCGGAGATCGTGTTGTCGGCTGGTAAGCCTGCTTCCATGCTGAAGAAAATCGGTCTCGATATTATCGCGTTGGATGACGCTGGTATACTCGATGGCATATCAACCTCGCCGCTGTCAGACCTTGAGATCAGTCCTGAAGACACTTCTTACTGTCTCTACACATCGGGCACAACCGGTACACCCAAAGGTTGTGAGATCACTCATGAGAACGCTGTCCAGGCCATGCTCGCCTTCCAACGTCTGTTCGCTGGTCATTGGACCGAAGAGTCCAGGTGGCTTCAATTCGCCTCTTTTCACTTCGACGTCAGCGTTCTCGAACAATTTTGGAGCTGGGGCGTCGGCATCTGTGTTGCATCTGCTCCTCGCGATCTCATCTTCGAAGACATCCCCACTTGCATCAATGAGCTTGGTATCACGCATATTGACTTGACGCCCAGTCTCGCACGTCTCTTGCATCCCGATGACGTACCGAGTCTGTGCAAGGGTGTGTTCATCACCGGAGGCGAAGCACTGAGACAAGAAATCCTGGATGTATGGGGCGAGAAGAGCTGTATCTACAACGGCTATGGGCCCACTGAAGCCACCATCGGCGTCACCATGTACCCCCGCGTTCCCATCAACGGAAAGCCAGCCAATATCGGACCAGCGTTCGACAATGTGGGTTCGTATGTCCTCCAGCCTGAGACCGACAAGCCAGTCCTCCGCGGTGCAGTTGGCGAATTGTGCGTTTCTGGAAAGCTGGTTGGCAAAGGCTACTTGAACCGCCCAGAACTGACAGCGGAACGCTTCCCCATCCTCTCAGGTTTCGAAGAACGCGTGTACCGCACTGGAGATCTGGTTCGTCTCTGCCACGACAACAGCATCCTCTTCCTCGGCCGCGCCGACGACCAAGTCAAACTCCGAGGCCAGCGTCTCGAGCTTGGTGAGATCAACGAGGCGATCAAGAAGCACGTTGCTGGTCTTGATCAAGTTGTGACATTGGTGCACAAGCACAAGAACCAAGTGCAAGAGCAGCTTGTGACGTTTTTCATTCCCAAGCAGAACGATGAGGAGAAAGATTTGGTTTCGGAGATTCGCAATGCGTGTAAGGCGAAGTTGGCTACTTATATGGTGCCCACGCACTATGTGAAGCTGGAGAAGATCCCTTTGTCTGCGAATAACAAGGCGGATAAGAAACAGCTTGCTGCTATCTTTGATGGGATGGATATTGGTGGTAATGGCCCCTCTGTTGCTGAAGAACGGGTTCCGAGAAGTCCGGCGGCGCAGAAAGCTCTCGGGTTTTTGGCAAAGACGCTTGATATGGATGCCGCTTCCCTACAAGGCAACGAAACAATCTTTGAGCTGGGGATTGACTCGATTACGATTATTGGCTTTGCGAGGAAGCTGCAGAATGAGGGTTATGCGGTCAAGACTATTACGGTGATGCAGCATTTTGTCATTGATGATTTGATTGAGACGATGCTTGCAAGTGAGGACGGTGCGGGTACGCAGCAAGATGGGGTGGTTGCTGCGCAGAGGAAGATCGCTGCATTTGAGCACCGACACATCGTGCCTGTGGCCAAGGAACTGGGTCTGGAACGCCCCGAGATCGAGAGCCTGGCGCCTTGCACAGCTGTGCAGGAGGGTATGGTGTATGAATTCTTGCAAAGCGACGAGCCGCTATACTTCAACGTCTTCGAATTCGCACTCAACGACGACATCGACATTGCGAAGCTGCAAGACGCTTGGAGGAAAGTGGCAGAGAAATTGCAAGTCTTGCGAACGAGCTTTGTGCTGACTGATGATGGATGTGCACAAGCTATCGTCAAGGAGCGCGTCCTGCCTTGGATCAAGATCGAAGCGGCGCTGGAACAGGACTTTGAGGATTTGAGGAACCATAGGAGCAAGTTCTATGCGAACGTGGAGAAGGGTGTGGCTTTGGCGACGCCGTGGAAGGTTGCGGTGATTAAGGGGCCGAGGGAAAGTGTGTTGCAGCTTGCAATCTTCCATGCGCTGTATGATGGGAGTAGTCTTCCGATGATTTTGGAGCGCGTGAGAGAGGAGTATGTCGGGGTTGATGACATCGAGTATGGACCTGCTTTCCATGAGGCGCTTGCTCATGGCCCGTTGGGTGCCGCTGCTGGAGCCGAAGAGTTCTGGAAACAGTATCTGAATGACTGGGAGTGTCGTCAACTTGCAGTCGGCGAGTCTAACGATGCAGTCCCTGATGTCGTCGTATCGAGGACTGTCCCTGACGTTGCAGCGCTCGAAAGCTTGAAGCAGTCACTTGGAGTTACGCATCAGTCGATCCTCCAAGCCGCTTGGGCTCTGGCCCTTCAGTCGCTACTTTCCTCCAACATGACTTTCGGAATGGTCGTCTCTGGTCGTTCGATTGATTTGGAGGATTCTGAGAAAGTGGTTGGACCTCTTTTCAACACGATTCCTTTCCATGTGCAAGTCGGGTCTGACGGCACTTGCAAGGAGCTTGTTCAGCAGTGTCATTCTGCGAATACCAAGTTGCTGCAGTATCAACATACACCCCTAAAGGACATCCAAAAGTGGTGTGGAGCGAATGCTGCCAGGCCATTGTTCGATACGCTGTTTGTCTTCCAAGCAGTGGCTGCTGATGAGCAGGGGGCTCAGTTGTGGACTCAGCTGGATGTTGGTCACCAGCAAGCTGATTATCCGCTTGCGTTTGAGGCGCAGCTCAATGGCAAGAAGAATATTGAGCTGACCATCGTGGGTCAGGGGTCTGTGATTGATGAGAGCTTGGCAACTCAACTCCTGCAAGAGGTGGAGAAGAACTTGACCGCTCTTCAGAATATTGACGCTCAGGTACCGACCTCGAACCCAGCTCTCGGTGCAACAAGAAAGCTACAGACTCAGCTGCAACCAGTATCTGCCAAGTCCCGCAGCAACATGAACCTCGGCGGAGCTTCGGATGACAAGTTCACCTGGACACCAGAAGCCCTGACAATCAAGACCGAGCTCGCCGCTCTAGCCAAAACGGACAATATCAACGAGCGCTCCTCCATCTTCGAGCTGGGTCTCGACAGCATCGAAGTCATCAGACTGGTCTCCAAGCTCAAGAAGCACGGCATCAACATCCCCGTCAGCGCCATCATCAAAAGCCAAACAATCGAAAAGATGATGAGCCACATTTCCAAGCCCAAATCCGAAACAAAGACAACTGCTGTTGTCCAGATCGACGAGGTTGGAAAGAAGCTCCGTCAGCACTTGGAAAGTGTGGGGAAATTGTCTGCTGATGTTGAGACGGTGCTTCCTGCTACGCCGCTGCAGGAGGGCATGGTGGCGGAGATGCTGAATTCTGGGTTTGCGAGATATTTCAACCATCAGGTGCTCGAGGTCGAAAAATCCGTTGATTTGAGCCATTTGCAAAATGCGTGGGCTGAGGTTGTGAGGAGCTCGCCGGTGCTACGAGCTACCTTTGTCGGGATTGATGATGTTGATCTTCCTTTCACGTTTGCTCAAGTCATTCGCCAGACATCTGATCAATCATGGGAGACGAAGAAACTCACTGATGATGAGGATTTCGATGTTGCAACAGCGGATTTGACTCAAAAAGCTGTTGAAAATGCCAAGGATGGACACTTATTGACATTGGCGTCCATTGAACAGCGAGGCAAGAAATACATCGTTCTGTCGATTGCTCATGCGCTGTATGATGGTCATTCTCTTCGAGCTTTGCACGAGGATGTCTGGCGAGCGTACAATGGGCAATTTGAGCCTCGTCCAGATTTCAAGGCTACACTGGAAGATGTCTTTGCGTCGAACGGCAAGGAAGCTGTCGATTTCTGGCGTTCAAGTCTTTCCGGAGTCCAGAAATCCACCTTCCCGCAAAAGCCTGATTCCGATGCAAGAGCCACAGTTGCCGTTCATCGCCATGAGCGTCCTTCTAACACTTCCCTCCCTGCTCTGCAAGAATTCTGTCGCTCACAGGGGATTAGCTTACAGACACTCGGTCACACCACCTGGTCCTTGGTTCTTGCACACTATCTGCATCAACTAGACGTCGTGTTTGGCGCCGTCCTATCTTGTCGCGACACGGACGAAGCCAACGAAGTCATGTTTCCGCTGATGAACACAGTAGCTGTGCGGTCGGTTTTGCATGGCTCTGTCGCTGATATGCTCAAATACATGCAAGACGTCGGCAGTTCGATTCGTCAATTCCAGCATTTCCCCTTGAGACAGGCTCAAGCTCTTGCTGGTGCTTCTTCCACTGAGTCTGGAGAAGGCGGACTGTTTGATACCTTGTTCATTTATCAGGGAGCAGCGACTGGTTCGGCAGAGAAGAGAGAGGCCCTTTATGGGAGTGTTGGTGGTGTTGCGGAAGTGGAGTTTCCTGTTTGTGTGGAGATGGAGGTTGTTGGTGAGGAGCTTGTGTGGCGAACTGCTTGCAAGTCGTCTGTCGGGGATGATAAAGAGACGAGAGAGCTGCTTGATATTTTGGACAAGGTTCTTGCAAGGATTGTTGAGCAGCCAAAGGCGCAGACTATTGCTTCCAAGGAAAACGGCATTTCCATCTGCGGGCTCGAATCGTTCGAGCAAACTTCGAAGAAGACTGCTTTGAGCGAACAAGTGCAGCCCGCTGGCGGTGGATCTTTCGCCTGGTCGGAAACGGGGAAAACGATTCGAAAGGTCCTTTCCGAGGTGTCGAAGATCGGGGAGAAGGAAATCACGCCCGATCAGACAATTTACCACCTAGGACTGGACTCGATCAGTGTCATCAAAGTATCGTCGCTGTTGAAACGGGAGGGATTGAGACTTCAAGTCAGCACTATTCTTGCGCACAACAGTATTCGAGCCATGGAGGCCGCTCTCACTGCCTCCGTATCTGCGGAATCGACGCCAGTGACGTCCGACAACGCCGAGGTAGCTTTGACTCGCAGCTTGGAGGGTATCGATGTTGAAAGCGTTCTCGAGTCTGCAGATGTGTCCGCTGACAACGCGGAGAGCATCTTGCCAGCAACTGCTGGACAGCACTACCTATACTCGACCTGGATTGCTTCCATGGGAGAGGTGTTCTTTCCCGAGTTCAAGTACCGCATCAAGGGTGAGATCGACCCACGCACGCTAACTGATGCCTGGGCCATTTTGATCCAGCAGAACTCGATCTTGCGGACATTGTTTGTTCCAACCGGGGACAAGGATATGCCACCTGTGCAAGTGGTGCTGAAGGAATGCACGAATCCAATCGCCTGGTCCGAAGACGACGATAGCAGCAGCCGAAGTCAGAATCCCCTCCTGCGTCTAATGATCGTCAACGGAACATTCAGACTCAAGATCCACCACGCCCTCTACGACGCCATCAGTCTCCCAGTTCTTTTGTCACGTCTCCAAGAACTGTACAACGATCACCAATCGCCAGCCACTTGCGAAACAAATTTCCAAGGCTTCATTACACAGTCACTTGCCACCACCCACACTCCCACAGCCTTGAAGTCACGCAAACAATTCTGGCGACAATACTTCTCCGGAATTTCCTTCCCCGCGAAATCCACAGGAGGTGCACGCCAAAGCAGCAAGCGCATCGACGTCTTCCGGCCCTCCCTGTCCATCCCAGACATCAAAGCAACAGCCAAGCACTGGGGCGTAACCACCGATGCCCTCCTCCTAGCCTCCTTCGCCAAAACCTATCACTCGCTTCCCACAACCCGCACAGCATCAACACCCCAAGGCGACGCCATAGTAATCGGTCTCTACCTCTCCGACCGCTCTGCTGTTGGTGTTTCCTCGTTCCCAACACTGAATTTCTTGCCACTTGTGGTGAGGAGTGTGGCGAGGAGGAGCGCTGAAGAATTGGCTGTGCAGATTCAGGCTGATTTGAAGGAATTGACGCAAGAGGGCGTGGTGGGAACTAGTTTGGCCGAAATTGCGGAGTGGACGAGAGTTGAGAGGGTTGATTGTTGGGTTAATATTTTGAAGACTGCGGAGAGTGAGAGTGAGAGTGAACAAAAAGCTGGTACTGAGGATAGGGTTTTGGTGCTAGAGGATTGCGAGATGGGGTTGATGAGGAAGAGAGAAGAGGTTGTGGTGCTTGGGTACGAAGCTGGTTTGCCGGAAATGGGGAGTGCGGAGAAGGCGAGGTTTAAGGTATGTTATGAAACTGAAAATGATATGGGAGATGAAAATAGGCTAACGATGCATAAACAGCCGGGTTTGGATGTTGAGATGAGACTTGGCGACGAGGGCGGCCTCGATGTGGGGCTTTTTGCTTCGACGAGTGTGTGTAGTATTGAGGGTGCGAGGGAGATTGTGAAGGGGTTGGTGACGAGGTTGAGCGTGTTGTGATTTTCAGTGTGTGCTGTGAAAAAGGGAGGAATCTTGCTTTCGTTGTTTTTTGTTTGTATCGGGTTGGCCGGTGGGGGTTTGACGAAAATAGGCGTCTGTGATGGTTTGCAATTGTGATTCTTGGTCAGTTGTGCTCGGTAGGGCGGATTGGTCCTCCGTCTTGCCTTGCATGACTGCTTTCTTGTTGATAGTTGGGTTTTTGTTGTTGTAAGTAGATGGACTGTAGGTTAGAATATACGGCTGGATTACCCTTATCTGTCACTGTCCTACCTCTAGGAACTGAGATCGAGCGACTTGTGAAAAGCGAGACAGGGTTCAGGAGAATAGAATGACCCTGGCGGCTGTTCATGAAGTTGATAACTGTAGGTGGACCCGACAACTGTCATACACAACTTAAATGGACGTGAGCTACACTACACGACATGTCGGACGCTGTTGCGTTCTCTAGTCCCTTCGAGATCTCGGAGTGGGATACTCGCATCGACCATTTCGTCCGCAACCTGCCTGGCGACCTGCCTGAGCTACCAGCTCCGGTATGGAAAAGGCCAGTAAGCCTTTATGCAACTGCTCAGGAAACTCCGAGTAGCCCAATAACATTCTTGGTCTTAAATAACCGCCAGCAGTTAATAAAAACCGAGGAATCCCTCTTTCAACCCCATGGATATGGATCCTCCTTTGTACCCCATTGGGTGCCATTTAACTCACCTGTAAAGGAATTACAAGGACCCGAGCGACCCAGAAAAGCGAGAAAGCGCAAGGCCCCCTCGCCCTGGAAATAAGAGCCCCAACTCGAGGAATTGGTTAATATTAGGGTTCTCAGAAGAAAGCCCCGCCACAATCGAGGCCCGTTCAGCCAAGCGACTGAAAAAAACACAAGAGGAAGCGAACCCAAGCCAGGAGGGTTTTGTTCGTCAAAAGAAACGCTCTAGACAAATGGAAGACACGAGCCCCGTGCGTGCAAAAAAGCGCCCCATGATTGTATATGGGAAGGGCTCGAAGAAATTGAGAAACGCTCAGTATGCGAACTCACATTTTGTCCTCTTAAACGACGACATGTCAGAGTCTGTGGCTTTGCAAGAATACCAAGATTCCGCAGAATCCCAAGCTCATGAAGCTTCCCAAGGACAAGAACCCGAAGCTCCTGGAGCTTGCGAAGAAGAATCGGGAGGTTCCGAGGACCCCAAAAGTTCCCAGGACTCCGAAGATTCTCTGCACTCTGAAGATTCTCTGCACTCTGAAGGTTCACAAGAACCCGAGGCTTCGCGAGATTTGCCAGTAGCAAGAAGCCATGCTGCGTATATGACGACTTCCGAGGCATTTAAACGCATGGTAGAGCGGGCGAACAAAAACGACCCGGACTACATTTTGTGGCAGACTTCGGCGAGGTTCGTCCAATCCTCGAACATGAGCAAAATAACCGTATACAATATAGTCTGGTGCCTCAGTCATCACTTCAGCCATAAAGGCCGAGTAGCAGAGTTGGTAAGGACAGAACTCGACACAGTTTGTGAGTTCACCTTTTATACGATCTGGAATATCATACGGCTTGAATAGCTACTCGCGGATGTCCGCTCACCAGCGAAAGAGGTGTCACACCTGTCGTCGGAACAAGGGCCGAAAGATAAATGCCCGGTCCCACAGCAGCGTATGGCCAAGTTCCACGTGGAATGTCCGTGTGTGGCATCGAGTTTCGCCCATGACTTTGTTGTCAAAAAAGGGTGTCATCTGGTGGTAGTGCCGAGTACGTACTTTTACTCGTTTATGAAGCGCTTCAAGAATCTGAGTGATCGCAACCTCAATGTTGTGTATGCCGACCCGACACATGCGGCGAAAATCACACCTGAAAGTCTGGGCGCTATGCGAAGCATGCCATTTGATGGAAACCTGGCCACCATGCAAGGGCGTGAAGCAAATCGAAGACCTATCATCCTCACCACCTTAGAGGGATACCCTTTGGTAGCAGGGGCATTGAAGTCCCGCATGAAGCTGCCCTCTGGCGAATCAGTTGTGGAACTGTATATCCAGTCGCTGTTCTTGGTTTGGCTGGATTCCGACCCAGGACTTTCCCTGAGAGGATCGCCATCCGTTTGGAGGATTTTCCAGAACAGCGCACAACAGTCTGAAGCGTCTTGAGTCTGCTGGGAGGAAAAGGAGGGCGGGGGTTATAATTTAATGGCGCTGTTTCTCTGCATTTCTGGGACCGTTTTGGTGGGTTGTCTTGAGCAGAATTTGCTACACATCTTGCTCTTCACATTTTTTTTGGAGTTCGAGAGGCTAGGCGGCGTGTTTGTACGGTACTGTTCGCCTCTGGTACGGATGCATGGTTTGGAGGGACGGTAGATATAGAAGTTAGAGCCAGGCAAATGCTAATGATATAAAGAGACAATTTTGGTTTCCACACTCTGACTTGGCCCCTCTTTCATATGTTCATCTTCCCACATGCCTGTATGAAGAAAGCACTTGGCAAAGGGCAGCGCAACCTTGACACCAACTTGTGTTCTGACTCACGGTTTGACGCAAAAGCCTGTCCTCTCCATATGGGAAATATCAGCAAAGATCTACGACACGTGAAATGCTGTTGCACGGAAAGCTAGTGAAATCAGTGCAAGGAGGGCTGAGAAGAGAGGAGCTGAAGCACTCCCTCATATGTATGAAGACTATTAGAGCTGACAACACCTCTGCTCAGCGTGGGGAACTTGCGCAAAGTCAACCGATCCTTACAAATGTCTATGGATTTGATCGTAGTAGATGGACTTGGCGGTCGTATATTTATTTTTGATGTTTCGGTATCATCGCATTCACTTATTCCACCAAGTTGGAAACAAATCACAGATGTGTTATCTTGATTGGGTTTATTTATGAGGCCCGATATTCGAATTCGCTGAAGCGCAACGCTGCTCGGGAATGCCCAACTATGCCAATTACGCTCGCCAATGAACACCAATTCCCTTTCTAGAAGCACGGAATTCAATACTTCATCTCAGAGTCTCCATCCTCATCCTTCTGCTCATCCCGCTCATCATTTGCCTTGTCATCCAACTGCATCCTACTCATGGAATTCATCATGAAGTCCAGATGGCCACGAGGTTTCATCATGAGATCCAGACGGGCACGAGCCTGGCTTTCCTCCGGAGTCTCATATTTGATGAGCCGCATGCCAGCAAGGGTGCGTCTTCCATTAAGCAAATTCGCGGCGTATGCAGGGTTGATGCCACCATTCGACTGTACATACGATTCAGCTTAGATAGACAATAACAGGAAAGAGACATAGACTTACACTAGTGATGATGTAGAACTTGCTCATGTTCCGGGCAATCATATCGCTTTCAATCTGCTTGGCACGCCAATACTGCTTCACTTCAGGACCGACCATCTAATCCAGGAAGCATTAGCACTTCCTACAAGTTATAGCACAAAAGAAGCGAATACACCTTCCATGCAGCTTGCTGAAGTAGCTTCTGCTTCACCTCGAAAGAGTCATACGTCTCCCACTCGGTCCACTTCCGGACCAGAAGTTGCATCCACATAGCGTCCATCTCCTCCACGTTCAAAAGTTTGTCGGTATGCCTGAGGAAATTGTCGATTTCTCTGGCGAAACCAAGGTAGCCGAGGTGCTTCAATTGGTTGAAATCGAGCTTCGTGAAGACGGGCATATTGAAGGTGCGCTTGAACTCCAGAAGGTGCGCAAGCAGGTGGAGGTGAAGGTGCATGTACTTCTTGGGGACGTCATAGGCGTATTCCGACCACGACATTGTGTGAAGATGGCGCAGCGTTGTCGTGTGATGTAGTGCGAGGAGGGACTTGGAAGGGTGAGGCTGGGCGAGGAGGAGGGGTTGTTGTTAAGTGGAGGGAGGATGGTGGAAAATGAGATATGTATACCTGCCCACCAAGAAAGCAGCCGCGCTAAGAGTAAGCGAGCGGAGCTGGAAAATCAGGTGAAATTGCGCAGAATGAGTTTCTCGAGTAGGTCAGAAGGAGAAGGTTTCAAACGTGGATTTAGGAAAGAAGACGGCCGTCATTAAGTACAATAAGTCATTGCTTTTCGGAAATAGAAGCTCTCGCCCTTCAAATGGAAGATCCTTGGCAGTGAGGTAGACGAGAAAAAACCCCATGTCCAATTTGTGTGTCCAACTCCAGTGGTAGACGATTTGGCAACTTCATCCAGAGTAATGAGAATCGTAAGATGTTCACGGATATATAGCCACAACCTTGTTTCAATGTCTTGACCCCAATAACTTGAGCACCACACTCCAGCTGCTACTCACTCGCCAATAGCATCAAACCAAGAATAATCAGACCCCCCAAACAAGTCAAAACCACAATGTTACATTCCCCCAATGACCTCCTCGTCTGCAAGGTGTGAAAGTCCGAGTCATAGTTCAATTCATTTCTAGGTATATCGAGGGAAGTGAAGGGGCGCAAAGCCTTTGGGAGTTTGCCGGAAAAGTTCATCTTGCTTTCTTTGGCATTCTGCATTCCACCTTTCGCATTCTTCCTTGCCTCGTCGTATCTCTTCCTCGCTCTGCGGAATATCATTATCCGAATCCTCAAACACCACAAATATATGTTTGTCGAAACTCATACTCGGCGTAGCTTGGTTTACTGGGAGATGGAAAACGTTGATTTCGATTTCGTCGCATCTGGCAAATCTTCCAACAAAATATTGGCAGTGATTGCACATCTCTTTGGAAACATAGATGTTGTAGACTCGATCGGGGCGTCTTGCATTCTGCGCAATGTGCTCCCGCAAGAAGACAATGAGTTGCTTTTCCGCGTGGCAGGACCTGAAGTAACCGGGTTTCCCGAAGCGCTCCCGCTCCTCGATCTCTACTTTGCAGCCCAATTCGCCGCAAAGATCGTTGGACTTTTCCGTATAGTCGATTTGACTTAACAAGCGGCCAACTTCTTCATCTCTGCCTTCCTCTGTCCAACCGCTCCAGGCGAATACCAGCTTATAAGGCCAGCCGCAGTCCAGCATTGCTAAAGTTTTCGCTTTAGGGGCTAATAGCTTGAGCATCTGTACCATAGTTTTCACCATGGTTGCATGCTTCTCCTTTTCTGCCTTTGCATAGGCAGCCTTTAGCTCAGCAGCAGTTCTTGTCGAAGTCACGGCCTGATTTTCCTCAACAGCTCCCGATATATCGCCGAGAGCAATGGCTTTCTGAGATGCGGGAGTTGGAGATTTACCGGTATTGGTGGAAGGGTTCGAAGTCACTGGTCGGGGTGTTTTAATCTGCTTTGTCGGAGCTGAAGCTGTCGTAAACGCAGGATCTTCGGGGGATATCTTCTCGCCTTCGTAGTAGAACACACTTGATGCGTGGGTTTTCGCCGATGCGGGTGTGCCTTCCTCATGTTTGACCCTGGATGCAAGCACTTTAGAGTCGGCAGTGCGACGTAACGCGGCCAGTAACTCCATTTGCGCTTCCATCCTGGTTGCATGCGCCTTATCCGACTCATCGTTGGAAATGGCTAACTGTCTCAGCAGTTCTACCATCTCGCTTATCATCTCGCCTCGCTGCTCCTGTAATACTCTTGTTTGCCGTGTCTCCTCGTACATCATGAGCAAGAGGTTGTATGAGATCTCAGGTTCTGCCCCAGGTGAAGAAATAGGGAGCTCATGTGAGTTCTGATTCGGTCCATCCGCGAGATCTTTTCCCCACGAGGGAAGCCCGGCATCGCTCTGTAGGGCGGCCCCGGAGCTCGTGGCCCCCCTCAAGGCTGCGGTAGTCGTTAAGCTAGTGAGTGTGCTTGCGGCTTCCGCGGAGGAAGACGGTGCGTTCTCTGAGGTATTCTCAGGAGAGTTCTCGCTCTGGAGGCCAACCCTTGAAGCTGCGCCCGAGGAAGGAGTGGCACTTGGGCCACGCCCCTTCCGCCTCATTTTCCTGAGCTCGGAAGGTGACATGGACTTACTTGAAGCTTGAGAGGCCGCAGGGACCCCCGGCGCGCTCCGTACCGGACCAGCGGGATTCCATCTTTCACCGGTCTTCTCTCCCAATCTCTGATTTGCTTGCTCCGATGAAGTCGATATAGGTAATCCTGATTGTGGAATCACTGAAGGTACGGCTTTCAAATCGCTCATCTTCTTCATATTGTGGTAGGCCAGCTCCAAGCGACTCGACTCGTCCAGACTCTCGAGGGTTGACAAGACATGTTTCTTCAGAGGCAATAGCTGGAGCTTCTCGAGCGTATTTTGGTGGGAAGCGTTGATCGGACTCGGAGCTGATAGAAGTTCCAAAAGAGCCTGAAGGGCTGTCTTCAGTTCACTTCGTCCGGGATGGAGGTCTTTCGCAAGCGACGAGAGCTGTACATTGTCTAGCTTTTCTGCGAGATGGTCCATATCGATTGGCATTCTTTTCTCCGAGCTGGGACCACTCGTGTCATCATCGTCGTCGAACTGGATTTTCCTACGACTGTGTGACCGTGCAGATGGGGCCTGCGGCTTCGACATTGTGCTCATGAGTGAACAAAGCGACTTGGATACTGTGATGGAGGGTCTTGCAACACAGGATAACTCTGGCGGCTATTGGATCTTGGACACGATTGATCGTGAGCGGATCATGAATCATTTGGAAGAAGATGGGTGATGAGAAATGGTGTCATGATAAGAGGGGCTGATATCAAATGTGTTGGCGGAGTTAGGCTCCCGCAGAAAGGCTATTGGCTACAGAAGCTACTCGCAGCTATTGGCCCACTGCTTGGCTACATTACACAAGTATTGGCCCATACATGTAGGACCGACCGATTAAAAAAGTTCCACCTGGATTTCAAGCTGGAGACTGGGATGCTTTATTCGCTTGCTATAATTTATTGAAGGCCGAAGTGGTGAGCTAAATTCCGACCGAAGTTTTGAAAACCAGGACAAGCTAACCCTAACTGGGATACCGCCTCAATCAAAGGGCGCAAATTATCTTTCCCATTGGTTCCATAGAGCATCCGGGATCGAACGCTTGCCCAGCCAAGGTTTTTACGATTATTTGAAATGTTTACAATTACTTGATATAATCCCAATCATTTGGAATTTCCCCAATCACTTGGAATATATCCAATTACTTGGAGTATTCAGGATCCCCTGGAATTCCTGGGGATGAGGGGGTAAGGCAGTATCCCGGTCCTTTATCTCAGTCCCCTTCATTGGGTGATAGGTTATGCCCTATCCTTTGGCAAAGCTCTTTCTCCCTTTTCATACCTGTATGTTGTTCCGAAACGATCATCCTTCCCAGAGCTCTTTGAAGGCAACCGCGTGTGGACCATCCGCTTATGGCACTAAAACTGCAGCCAACACCGTATTCCATAATCCAACTGTTGCATAGCATTTCTGATGGCCAAGGCCTAGTTGCTGGTTTTGCACCTCTCCTACTTGGGTGTGAAGTTGTATTTGCACGAAAGAACCCCCTGCTGATGGTGAAGTGTAGATTCGTCCGATTCTTGGATGCTGGCGTCTCCGGAACTTTTGGTGGAGGTGAAGTCATAGACTTCTAGAACGTGGGGAGTTCGCCGGCGCTTATCGTGTCGTCAGAGCTTGGCTCTGTAAAAGAGCTTATGGAGAAGTATCCTGCTCTTCCACAACTGCTGCTGAATAAAGAAAAGCAAAAGCATATAGAGAAACTCAAGAAAAGCTTGACAACTGCAAGAAGGAGGTAATTCGGCTAAAGCATGTGGAAGGAGACTTATCAACAGTAAACGGAAAGCTTGAAACATCTAAGAAGGAGGTAGTCCGACTGACGCCCATGGAAGAGAGTTCGAAGAATGCGAATGCAAAAGTCAAAAATCTCGAACAACAGGTCAATCGACTGAAGCTTGTGGATGGAAAACTTGCAGAAGTCAATACAAAGCTCAATACATCTGAGCAGGAGGTAACCCGACTAACGCCCATGGAAAGGGGACTAGAGGATGCCAAGGAAGATATCAAAAAGCTTAAAAAAAAGCTAAATGAGATAGAGACCAAAGTTAGGAAGAGCGAGGAAGAGGTCAATCGGCTGAAAACCCTTCGAAACAAAGCTGCAGGAGTCCAAGGCAGAGGTGACTCGGCTAAGACCTTTCGAAGGGAAGTTCAATGAAGCCGATGCCAGCCTGACAGAGGCCAGGCATAAGCGCGACACTTTTTCCGCAGAGGTTCATCTTAGGCACGGCAGGGATCAATAGCATGGTCGATGATGTTGTATTACAGATGTGCCAGGCACCAGATATGGTGGTGCCAAGCGCTATGCTAAGCTAAGCTAAAGAAGGGCTACCGGGCCTAGATTAGCTGATTAATACCCCCCTTGCGGTAGTTTTTTTATAGTGTAAAAATTTATAGAAAATTCAAATAAATTTAAATAAATTTCTAGCTTTGTAAAAACCATTTTTTAATCTTGTTTTGTAATATCCATATCCCGCTATTTTATTTTTTATTAAAAATTTTAAAAATCAAAAGTTTATTTATTTATAATTTTTTAAAAAATTATTATATTTAATTTTTTTTTACTAATTTATTTAAAGTGTAAAATTTTAATTTAATAAAAAAAAAACAGATTTTGCTTTTTAGATTTTTATATTATAAAAATACCAGCCATTATTAAAATAAAATTTAAATGAAATTTGCATATATTTTTATTTTTTATATAATTTGTATTAAAAAAGGCTAGAAATTTGGCTATAAAAGCGGCTAAAGAATTTTTAAATATAGGATTTAAAGAATTTAGCGGCCTATAATAAAATCCGGCTTTAATATTGCCTTGGAAATAGCGAAATATTTGGTTAAATGCTTTAATATAAATAGAGCTGGGATTTTTAATAAATTAAGCTAGCTTAGTATATTTAAAAGCAATATTTGGCCTAATATTAATAATTATATAATTAATAAAGCCTATATAGTATACGTATTTATTTGTTTTATTAAATATAGCTTTGTTTTAAAATTTTATAAAAATTTTATATAATTTAAATTGCATAAAAATAGCAATAAAATAATAATAGTTTATTTAAAAATGCTTTAATATATTTTTAATATATTGCTTTTAAAATAAAAATATAAAATTATTTGGTATATAAATAATTTTAATGCCTAGAAACTTTTTAGCAATGCCTATATTTTTTATTTTTTATTTTTAATTTAGCTGGAATTTGAAATTAATAATTTTCTGCTTATTTAGGCCTACAATTAAAAAATCATTTATATAAATAATTTTTTTTTTATATTTAAAAAAATGCATAAATTTTTAAATTTAATTTTAAATTTAATTTTTTTTAAAGCTATATAAAAAATATTTGCCCAAAATATAAAAAATTATTTTAAATTATAAAAAGCTTTTTAAAAAAAGCAAATTATATATTTTTTTTAAAATCCATAAGGCTATTTAATATATAGCAATTGCTTAAAAATGCTATTTAGAAAAGCGGTAATTGCATTTATTTAATAAATAAATTAGTTTTTAATAATTAAAAAAGCTAGTAAAATGCGCTATATAGCTAACTAAGTTATATTAATATAAATAAAAATGTATTTATATTTAAATTTTTGAATATATTTGCAAATTATTTGTTTAGTATAATAAATATTATTTAATTTAATTTTATATATTTAATACTTTTTAAAAATAATTTATTTGGCCTATTTAAATATAAAATAATAAGCCAATTTCTAAATATTATTAGCTTTAAAAGCAATTATTTAAAAAATTATAGCAATATATTATTTATTTTAATTAGGGCCTTTTTTAGCTTATTTATAGAAATTAAAAATATTAGGCAGGCTAGATTTAATTAAAAAACTGTAATTGAAAAATTTATTATTAAATTTCTTAATTTAATAGGCATTTTCAATATTGCAATTATTAATTTAAATAAAAGCAATAATTACTGGTTTAATGGCTGCCTTTTTAAATAAAGAAATAGTTTTTAAAAAAAGCAGGGAAAAAAGGGTATAAAATATATTTTTATTATTTTTATTTTTTTAATTATTTTGGAAACGCATTTAATTTGATTTTTTAGCGAAAAAAATAAATGGTTATTTAAAAGCTATATTTCCTTTAGAAATATTATAATTAATAGCTGAGTTTTTAGAAATTTGAATAGCAATTTTAAGCCTTTTAAAAATAATTTAAAAAATAAATAAAATAGCTAAAGGGGAAATAGCGTTGCTAATTGGCTTTTAAAAATTATTATTTTTGCTATTTAATTTTTTTTTTCAATTTTGTTTTTCAATATTATTAAAATAATAAACGTGCTTAGTAAAAATAATATAAAATATTTGTATAATTATATTACGCTTTTTAATATAAATAATATAAATACTGAAATTTTAATAATTTAAAAGCATATTTAATTTTATTTTAGATTTTGTTTTTTAATTTTTTTTTTTCGAAATATAAATAAATATTTTGCATTTTAATATATAAAAATAAAATATATTTGGTATTATAAAATTTTCGCTAAATATATGCGCAAATAAAATATTTATTAAAATATTTTTATTAAAAAATATAAAAGCAATTTAATTATAAATATAAATATTTTTTTTAATTTTTTTTAAAAAGGCCAAAATTTAAAATATTTAATATAAATATAGCGCAATTTATAAATATATACGCCAATATTGCGCTTAAATATTTTATTTTATTCCGGAATATATATATTAATAATTTTAATTTGCTAGCTATATTTGGCTAAATAGGCTTTAAAATAATTAAAGCTATATTTTAATTTATTATTTATATACTAAGCGGCAATGTAAAAGCCAAATTGGTATAAAATATATTAACTATAGAATCTTAGCGTATTAAAAATTTTTGATTTTTTTAAAATATATAGGGCTTTTGGTATTAAATTAAATTATTTATAAAAATAAGTTTGTTTTCTTTTTAATTTTTTTAATTTTAATTTTAAACAAATTAATATAAATTTTATAAAAAGGTTTAATAGCCTATTTTTGAAAAATACAAAATATTTTATATTAGCTTTTTTTTAAATAATAAAATACGCAGAATTTTTTAAAAGTTTTGCTATTAATTTTAATACTAATAATTATTTTGGCTATTGCTTTAATATTTTTAAAAATAATATAATTAAAGCAATAATATTAAAAATCCATTTTCTTTTATTGCTAAATATTAAAAAAAAAAATTAGCTAAATTATATAATTTAAAATTTAAGCGATTTTAATATTATTTATACGCTTATAAAAAAACCCGTTTTTATTATTAAAATATAAATAATTTCTAATTTGCTTTATTAAAAAAAATTAATAGGGCAATTATTAAAATAAATATAATTATAAAATATAATTGGCTTATTATTTTTATTTAATAAATAAAAAATAAAGGCAATATTATTATAAAATATTGCCAAAATAGGGCTATTGGCTATTTAAAACCAAATGGGCTAGGCTATTAAAAAAAAATTAAAAAAAATTAATATAAATATATTGCTTAATACTAATATTTAAAATTTATTTGCCTAATTTTAAATTAATATTAATAAGCAATATTGCATAATATTTATAATTTCTAGCATTAAATGTTTTTTTGCCAAAGGCAGCAAATTTTTAATTATTGTTTTTACAATTAAATTTATTTTAATAGTTTTTTTAAAAAAAAATTGTTAATTTTTTTATTTATTAAATAATTTGAAATTATTTCGAATATAATTAGGATTTTTTTTTAAATAAAACATTTAGTATATTTTTAAAAAAATATTATTGGTTATAATTATAGCAGTATATAATACTGTTTTTAAAGGCTTTTTTATTTTTCTTTAAATATTAAAGGAAAAATACTTTTATAACTATATAATAAAATTTAAATGCTTTCATAACCATACCAGCCTGCAAGGGTTTATTGCAGCGCTAATACCCCCCGAAGCTTTATATTAAGATATTAATTTTCTATATATTAGCCAGGCCCATTAACGCGTTATTCAATTCGGATGGTATTTATTTATATATTTATTTAAAGCTATTTACAATTCTTGCATAATAAAAACTTAAAAATATAAAAGAAATTATATTTAAAAAATTATTTATATATGCTAATATTTACACATTGGCGCATAATGCCCTTTTCTATTATATATGCTATAAATTACCATTTAATGCCTTTTTCTTATTAATGCTTTATTTGGCGCTTTAAAATCTGCTTATTGCGCATCCTTATAAGCTTTATATTAATTCTTATTTATACGCGCTTTTTTAGGCCAATTATATAAAATGCAAATAAAAAAATATATATATTTTATTAAGATTATTATTTTTATTATAAAAATAGAAATTTATAATATTAATTATAAGCAATAGCTTTATAAAAATTTCGGCCTAGCAATTAATTAAATACGCTTTATTAATATAAGGCTATAAGTTTTCACCGTTTTTAAAATTTTTAATTATAGTATAATTATAGAAAATTCCCAAATTTTTCTAGCAACGGCAAAAATATACGCAAGCTTTAAAATTGCTATAGGCTACGCCAAAAAGCTAGCGTATAGCATTTGTTTTTAAATTAAATTTTTATTGTAGCATTTATAAAGGGCTTTGTATTAAATTAAATAAATTTAAATAGTCCTTTGCTTTTAAGCGCAAATTTTATTTTTTTGGCCTATATTTTGTAATTTTCTAATCTTTTAAGCTAGAAAATTTTATTTAAAAAACCATTAAAAAACTCGGAAGGCATGGTATTGGCTAAAAAAAATAGCTGTAAAATTAAAAACAATAATAGGGATTTATTGTAAAAGATTTTGCAAAATAAAGCTATAGTGAAATGCTATAGGGTTTTACAATAATGGATATTGCAAAAGAGGAGCTTAGTTTTTAGAAAAAAATTAAGAATGCGCCAGCAATAATAGATATTGCTAAAGGGGATAGATTATATTATTGTATATTTAAGAATGCGGCTTTGTAAAGCTTAATGGTATTAAGGTAATGGAGCTTAATAGATTTGTTAACGTCGTTGCAGGCGCTGGCGAAATGCTAGCGCGGTGCGGGATTAAATTTAGGTTGCAGAATAAAGGTTTGCGCCTGGCTGCAAAATAGAGCGTTTGCGATTTGCCGTAGGTTAATTAATTTGTAAAAATCGGAGGATTGTAAAGAATTGATAAGAGAGTGGCAGAATTTACGCGAGGGGTTATAACCTTTTAGGCACGGCAGGGATTAATAGCATGGTCGATAATGTTGTATTACAGACGTGCCAGGCACCAGATATGGTGGTGCCAAGCGCTACGCTAAGCTAAGCTAGAGAAGGGCTACCGGGCCTAGGTCAGCTGACCAATAGTGCAGCGGTTGACACCTTTCGAGGGCGAGCTGGAATCCTTGCAACGCCGGTACCACATCACCCGCCTTGTAATGATGCATACCAGTAGGATGGCATTAGAGAGGACCAACATGTATCTGGGACTACTAGCCATGTTCATCAACGGCCTCTATCTCAACGCCAATTTGATGGCAGAAGTGAACAGGATCAATGGGGTCAATCAGAGCATTGAGGATGAACACATCGAGACCAAGAGCCAGCTGGATGCCGAAAAGGTGGCCAAAAGAGACGTGGATGACAAGCTGGAGCAAGAAAGCAATAAGGTCAAGACGCTAACCAATGACAAGAATGATGTCTCGGCCAAGTTCACGCTCCTTCGCTCAGAAATTGTCCGGGTGCTTGGTATCCCCAATGATGATGTTGAAGAACTTACCGTGAGCCAGCAGATAGGCCAAATGACAGAATGTTTGAAGAGAGTTCATCCACTCGCAGACACTGAACATGCGCACCGCTCAGAGCTAGATGACGAAGTCTCCGCGATGACTGAATCGCGAGAGCAAGTATCTAGGGCGAAAGACATGGCTGAAGCCAAATGTCGCCGACAAGCAAGAGCTGGAGGAGAGAAACTCCACGCTCAAATCCGGACTTGTACGCACCGCAGCTGAGTTGGGCGCCTACATCTGCGACTTCTATCGTATGGAGAGCAAGGTGAGTCGACTGCTAAAGCCGAGCCGCAACCGGCCCCGCTTACAAATTCCCCACCTGGGCATTTCCGGCCTAAACTTGCTATCCAAAACCATAATTTCAAAACTAACCAGCACATTGGAAACTAGATGCAAAATGGGTGAACAAAAACAAAACAAAACAAAACAAAACAAAACAAAACAAAACAAAACAAAATAAGGATAAGGGTTAGGGTTAGGGTTAGGGTTAGGGTTAGGGTTAGGGTTAGGGTTAGGGTTAGGGTTAGGGTTAGGGTTAGGGTTAGGGTTAGGGTTAGGGTTAGGGTTAGGGTTAGGGTTAGGGTTAGGGTT
>JAKZHN010000050.1:180086-222632 GCA_037179335.1 Cyclaneusma minus | reverse complement strand
CGTTCTGGCCACAGACACCGTTGGGGGTGACTTGGATTGAGGAGCTGTTGCTGACAAGCTTGTGGAAGGAAAAGGCAGAGCGCTTGGAAGAGCTGCTGCTGCAGGATCCAAAATCAGACTGGCAGCCCCACCCCCATCACCTCCATCACCCAGCCCGCTGCTCAAACCATCCTAAGCACCTCCTCATACTCAAGAACCCGATTAAACTCCGCTACCGCATACCGACCTTCCGCCTCCTGCTCAAAAAGCACACCAAAAGCCACATCTATAGCCTCGTCCTGCTCCTCTAGATCATAAGCCAGCGAAAACTGCATGATACCGACAAAAGACTGAGCGATGTAGCTGAAGGCGTGCCAGAACCTACCATAGTCGATCTGCCAGAGGAAAGCTACTGCGACAAAGATGACGAGGAGGAAAATGAGGAATAAAAGGGGCTGGAGAAGGTTGAGAAGGTGGAGGTAGAGGAGGAAGGAAGTTGCGAGGAAGAGGGAACAAAGTGTGGCGTGGAGAGCCATATTGGGCGGTGGGGTTCCTGGGTGAGTGTGGATTCAGTTGGAATGGTTGATTCCGGTAAGCATAGACGATTCTGCTGAGAGAGTCAGCGTGGTAGAGCCTTGCCTTTCGCGCCATGGAAACTTTATAGTCAGGGGAACGCGGTTGTTCGATGTTGTTCAACAACATGTCCAAGGATTGTCCCAAACCTTGCGGGCTGCCTCGAAGACGAAGACGCGAAAGTTGGAAAAGTTTGTAGAAGAGGCGAAGAAAGATGCTGAGAGCGAGGCGGAGGAGACATAGAGTGTAAAGTGGAAGAGATGGAATCAAGTCTTGAAGTAAGCAGGTGCTTGTCCCCCTTCTCGCCAGAGCCTCCCGCCTGCACAGCCTTGTCATATATAAGCCCAATCCGCTGATATTTTCTCAATTAACGGCCAAAGTCTCTTTAGCGCAATAGGTAAGTTCGTGCGCTCTAGAGCAGCGAGGGTTAGATCCGTTTCCCTAGAATGATTGTTTTTTTAATCGTAGGCGCACTCGGTTCGATCCATTTCTTTTTGCGTTTTTTTTTGATTTTTTTTGGAAGGCTTTTTGAAGGGCTTTGCAGAGAGTTTGGATCTGGGTTCTGTTAAGAGGCCTTTTGGTGTTTTTTGAGCTCGCCGCTCCTTCCTGAGTGCCCATGAGGCTCGCATTATCAGCCGTGAGAACACGGTTTGAGGAACTAGATGGAACTTTCAATGGTAGCTTTTAATGGTAGTGCGTGCAAAATGAAAAGATCCAGTGCGATCGATCACTTGTCCCAATAGTACAGAACAAAAAATGCCACAACTTTCAAGTGTAGAATGGAGCAGACCAAAAATACATTTCTTTGTGTGATCGATTGATGCAGTTGCTTGGGCTTCCAAGGCATACGATTCTTGGTATACAAGAACCTCGGGAAGCTTCTAAACGTGGGTAGTTCTGCATATGAGCGTCGTAGCTCTGCAAGAGGTTGCAGCGCAGCTTGATGCCCAACCCCTAACTCCATCTTTGCTTCCCGCTATTCGCACCCTTGATCTCCATCACCAAGCATCACAGAAAAGCCGCGTGGTCCAACTCGGGGCTTGGTATTCGCTCCTTAGCCTTAGCCTCCTCCCTATTCTTCATAGCATTCGCCTCCTTAATCTTCCTGATATAGTCTTGTCGCAATATACAGGTATCATAGTCAGCCGATTGCACATTGTTCATAAACTCCTTGTACACGGCCTTGTTCACATCAACACCACGCTCGGTCCAATCCTCCGAGACCCAGTTTGCCAGCGTAAGAATGTTCGCGACCATCATCTTTTCCCCTCCCCATTTGCTCTGCGGGCCGGCATGGTCTTTTGTAGCTCGAAGGGCAAGTTCTTCGGCAAGGCTGGGAGGTCGAGGAATCTTCTTTTGGATGGCGCGTCGTAGCTTGGCGGGAGCTTGCATGAGCGCGTGAACTTCTCTGGCTAGAGCGCGGAGGTCTTCGTAAGTCCAGCGCTCGCGGTAGCCGGGAGGGTTGGGGCTGCTGAGTGTGTCGCGCGGCGGCAGGGGGGGTGTCGCTGATCCTCGGTCGAAGCGGGAGCTGGGTGATGCTGGAGAGTCCAAGGAGGAAAGTGATGCTGAGGTCTTTGGTGAAGATGGAGATGAGGTGTCGTCTGGAGATGGCGTGGGAGGACGCTCGGGGGAGGGACAGGATTCTCGACGACGCGTCATGTTTGTCTCTTCTTCTGGGTCCTCGTCGAGGGATGACCACCCGCACTGAGCATCTGGCAAGCCGTCGTGGGGATAGTCATCCTCGGCATCCGTCATGGTGGTGTCCATTGTGAGTGTTTGAGATTTGGATGCTGAAGTGGGAGTGATGAAAGAGCGGATGCAATGGGAGCTGCTGAGGAGGAACTGAGCGCGCCGAAAGGAGACGTATGCTTAAGTGCTCTACTATGTTGAGTGTCCAGCTCCGGTCGTCTCCATGAAGTTCTGTTGTCAAGCTTTGTTTACTTTCGGCTCCTCTTTTGAAGCGCCCCATACGTTCTTCAACAACCACAAAAGCTACCATTTTGTTGTCTACTACTAAATCGGGATTGATTGACATATCTCATAAAATCAATTCTTTATTCATGGGCAATATCACTACCAAATTTGAGTCAACAAAGAATAAAGAGGAGTTACAAAAACGACGTTCAAGTTCACATCCTCGTTTCCTCAGCTTCAACCTCTTCTGTCGGTTTCAAGGAATCGCAAAACCCTAGTTATCGTCATGCAAACACTGCACGGAGTCTCAATCCCGCTTTGCAAGCCCCACAAACTAAAAGCACCAAAGAACATACTATTCTGGGATCTTCTCGTAATTGGTATAGAGGAGGCGAGAACTCTGGGAGTCACGCCCTTGAGTGCTGAGCACCGGAAGGCGAGAGCAGTCACAACATTGGTGAGTCACCCGGGGGCAACACGCAGTATGCTGTGGAAGGTCTCTTCTGGGTAGTGTTAACTATGCGCATGGGTTTGATTCTCGATGTAGTGAGGGTTTGATCAGGGGCTCAGGGGCAAAGTCAATATGATCTTTATTCGGTTTTCATACAAGATGTGATGATCTCTCGGCTTTCATATAATAAGCTAGCTCCCACAGAATCCTGATCTTATACAGGAGACTAAGACTAAGCGATACCGAATTCTTTGGGACACTCAAACAGACATAGGATATTGACTATCACCTGAGCCGAGTACAACTACTTGGGCTGCTTACATTTACCCTGCTCTCATCCCAGTCTCTGTATTCCTTGAGATAATTGGCTTACACCGAGGAGTCTAGTTACTACTCTGATTTCGAGCATTTGAACTAGTCTCATGGTCGCATTCACGCACTTCACAGTTCGATAACGTGGAAGCCTTTACAGATCACAAGTACAGTTGACCAAATACCAGCAATTCCAGCAAAGCCTATCTTACACAACCATCCAGCAAGTTCGCCAACGCCAAAGCCACAAGCAGCAACGCAGCATCAGCTACCACTCAGCCCTCATCCTCCAGTTCATCCCACTCTTCATCAACATCCGAATCCCCATCATCAGCCCCATCCATGCCGCCACCGACTCTAGCAGTGCCCACCGAGGGTGCCACAGGATGATCACCTACCCTCGTCGCGAAGAAAGAGTGGCTTTCATGCAAAGGTCGACCCTGGCACAGATATCCCATCGGCGTATGCAGGATGTCTTGCCCCTTGCGCCGAAGAGGAAGCCATTCCAGCAAGAAGCTAATCGGATTCTTGCTAAACACAGTGACAGCACCGTCACCGTTGCTTTGTACGTTTTCGACTTCCGTCTTGTCTTCGAGCTGCAGATATCTCTTCAGAGGCATACACTCAGGGTAGTTGATGTACAGCCTGCCGGCAAAGATTCCAAGCTCTGTGGTAAACCACTCAGGGAACTTGTGGTCACTGGGAAGGTGAGGAAGTACGTAGTAGGTTAGTCCATTGAAGTGTGACATGTTCTTCGTGAATGGCGCGGCATATGCGATCAAATGCACCTTCGGATCCTTTATCGCGCGGATTCGGGGGATGAGAAGCTCAGCCTCTTCCGGAATGATGATGAGAGCTGTCTGGGATGATGGACACCAGAGAATCCACTCGACCGGCCGCTATTGAGACGAGTTAGTCATGACTGATAAGTGTGTGGGTAACCGGAGTGTGCATACCAGGAAATTGTCATTAGGCTTGATACTTTTCAGCTTGATGGTGCGCGTGAACTCGGTCGAAACTAAAAAGTTCGAGTTCGTTGGACCGACTTTGTATTTCGCACCAAGACCCGTACTCGCCAAAGCAGAGAATGCATGTTGAACGCCTAAATTGAGTGTTGATCCAGTATGCGCGAAAGCAGAAATAGCTTCGCTGAGACCCGGGAAAGAAAGTGCTTTGTAGTGATCTGGTTTCTGAATTTGCCGCACTTCCTCAACCTGATGCTCAACTTCTCTCTCTTGCTCAACTTCCTCGAGTGCGGAACTGTGGATAGCTGTTCCGCTACCGCTCAAGCCCCGTCTTATCTTGTGCAGTTCTTCCACAAATTCTTTCAGCTGTGGGAAGGAGACCTCGGCCAGGGAGCTGATCTGAGCAGCCGCCAAACCTCCATACAACTGCTCAAGTGTTTGCCGGTCAGGATTTTGAAGGACTTTCAGGAATGCCGCTCGATCAGTGCCGTTAGTCAAAAACTTCTCGTTCTTCCATTCAGCATTAGTTCGATGACAGAAGTCGGTGCCTTGAGCCAGGTACAACGCCTGCAGCTGCTCATTGGTACGGCATGTTTGCTCAAGCAGCCAGCTGATGACATGGGACGAGTCCAGTCTATCCCTGGGCGTCTTCTTGCAAACGTCTATGATGCTCTGATTCACTTCCGGCGGCGCAAAAAATGCCACAGACTGGGTGCTTCCAAGCTGTCTCAGACGCATAGCCGCTGGTATTGTTGTTAGTTCTAGGCTCAAGGGTATTGTCTCTGATGCTTGGCTTACCTTGCACGGTGGTATCTTTTGTCTGGTCTAGGGCCAGGGTCAACGCTCCTCGGGAATTTGGAGGAAGCTTCAGGTCAATACCGCGTGTATGAGCTTGATCGAAGTAGACGACGCAATCCTCGAGATTCTCGGCAAATGGGGTTGCCAGTAATGGAGCTTCTTTCTTTCCGTTGCGATAGTAAACCCAGGCTCTGTTATCAGCACCGAAGTAAACACCCGCCTTTGGCTCCGTGTAAGCATCTAGCCACGCCTTGACGAGGCTTTTGTTGTCCATGTCTAAGACGTAAGAACCGGCATCGATCAAGACTTTAATTTTCATTCCCGATATTTCTTTGAGAAGTCCCTCCTCTGTAAGGCGTCTGCCGGAACTATCGGCCGCGAGGTGATATCCGCGATTTCGGTTTGTCAGCAGATACGAGAGAACCTCTGCATTTGTCTGCCACAGACTTGGGAGATCGTCCTGCTTGATCGTCAATGGAAGCATCATCTTATTGTCGTTGGTGCCGCTAAAGCCGGTGGTTCTGACATGAGAGCTTTCTCCTTGTCCCCTGAGCGGTTTCAGGAACAAAGGAATATCCCACCCAGAAGCTTGAAGCTTGATGCCAAACTGTTTCGCGTGGATGGGGAATACAAAGTTGTTCATGTAGTGGTCGAGGACGATCCTGTCAAGTCGCAGGTATTGCCAGAGTTCCTCAACCTGACCTTGATCGTCAACATTGATGACGTTCCAGTGACGCAAAGCCGCCGGTAAAGTGTCAGAATTGGAGGTCCACCGATCGTACTCCGATGCAGGATCATCGGCAGTCAGAATATTCTGAAGGTCTTCGGTAAATTGGGCGACAGTTAGACCGGAATAGTAGAAGGCAAGACATGTGAAGAGTATTGCCACGTCTGGATGGCCGAACTCCGCTTGCTCTGACGGAACTCCCTTTGCCTCGAAAGGAACTGCAATTGGGTCTCTGTTGGGATGGAGTCCATACTGCACATTCCACCTCTTCTTCAAGCAAAGTAACAGAATCTTGTTGACAAGCAGTCCCCGAACAAAAAGGAGGATCTTGCATGCTGTTAATTGGTCAGCGAAAACCCGAGAGGTACGCTGAATATACTCGAAATCCAAGGTTTCATCAGACAGAACACGCTTGATATCCCCTTTGCCAGCAGCCGAAATTGGGCCGGACAAACGAAGTAAAGAAGTGCGGCCATCGCAAATATCATTCACGAGCTGGGCGTGCAAAGCATGTTCGACATCATCTTTCAGGAAATGAACGGATGGAAAGCCTTTCGCCCGCCTAACAACTTCGATGCTTCGTGGGAACTGACGCTCAAGACCCGGTAGATGATCATCAACAAGGGAGAGAAGCATCTGTGCGACTATCCAGCGATGCGGATGCCCATCCACAGACATCTGAGGACCGCTGGGGTAGATCAGCTGGGTCTTGACTGCCAAGGAGACGTCCGACTCGTCGAGAATGTCACGACAATTGTTGTTCAACCATGACTGGAAATTGACCATAGTACGTGAGTCCTCGAGTTTCGAGTCAGCGAGGCGCTGTAGCCCGCTCAACTTATAAGACAAGACATGCTCAGGAAGAGTGAGGATCACGCCGCAATTGTTCTGAATCTCGTGGTGAAGTTCCGAGTACAGTCCGAGTATTTCAGGCGTTGTTGGAGTCCGCCGCGAGAATGGGATGTGGCGCATTTCACGACCAATCAAGCCACCCAGCCTCGACTGCATAATCTGAGCTGTCTGTAACAACAGGGGCTTTGGGACTATGAGACGCGAAAGCTGCTTTCTGTTCGCAAGAACCGCTGTGGTCATAGGTACAATGACAGAAGTCTTGCCTGCAGGGCAGTTAGTTTCAGGCTACCAAAAGAGTTTCACCTGGTGAGATAGCCAGAGTGAGCGGAGTTTGTGGGTGTCTTACCTTTACCCATGTTAAGTTGCAGCACAGAGTTCGCTCCTGATGCCGGTGACATGATGGCTTGGGCGACATCAACTTGCTCCTGTCGAATGAGAAAGTCGCCGTCAATTTCGAGTAGCAGCCAGTCTGGAAACTCCATCGGCTTCCAGTTTTCATGGCCCACGTTCCGCGATTCCTCAAGCACTTTACTCTGATTTCCTTTCGACCGAGCATCTCTCATTCGAAGGAAGCGCTGCAACGTCGTAGCTAAAACTCCATACAAGACAAAGGCATCTTTCATCCTCTCTCCAAATTGGTGGTTGGAACATGAGCGGAGCTGCTCGAGAATTGACATCGGTGTAGTACATGGCGCCAGTCTCCCTAGCCGCAGCCATTGGAAGCGATCATTGTCAGCAGACAATGCATCTTGAATGCTCTGGAAATGTGTACATAGAGCGGCTCGATATCTGTCAATGTTCTGACTGATAATCGCATCTGGTATTGCAAGCAGCTGTCGGTCGTTTGGAAAGCCACCGGTACTGGTTTTCGAAAACGCAGCAAGACTTGCTTTTAGATCGGCCCCATACTTCCACCGCAGATCATCCGATGATGTTACCAATGGTTGCAATATTTTGCCCAGCTCAACAGCCCCCGGGGGAAGGGGTTTGGAATGCCCAACCGGATTCACGGAAACTCGTGTATTCTGTACTAGGTCTGCAGGCAGACATAGTTCTTGATTCTGAACAGTACATCCTGGAGCGAGAGGCCAGCATTTCTTCAGAAGATCGTGAGATAGTGACGGAATGACGGAGCTCTGTGTAGATATCGAGAAGCATGTGGCTCCAGGATTCCAAGCAGAAGGCATTGAGCTGATCTTTGGGCCTCGATGACGATCTAAAATTGACTGGACTTGAGAAAGAAACTCCGACAGTTGCCGGTTTTCGTACAGACGTTTCCACTCTGGCAGAACACTGTCCATGGCTAACTCGACATCCATTACTCTTGACTCAAAGTTCCCCACAACTGGCTTCGGGCTCGGCCACTGAACGAGAAGAATCTTCGTAAGCCTTGCGCCCTCTTCATCACACGTAGCTCTGTGTTCTTCTCGAGCCTTGTCTTGCTCTCGTTGGCTGTGCCTATGGTTCGGGTGGAAAACCGGATAACCGGTTGTGATCAGTTCCGCAAGTCGTCTATGCTCAAGTATTTCGTCTGACCTGAAGCCTGCGAATGAGGGATGGGGCGGCGGTTGCAAAATCCTCAGTTCGTCCAGACATCCAAACCCGGCCAACGAAAAAATCAAGTCCATATCAGGGTTCTTGCCAAAAGACAAGAGAGCCAAGCGAAATATCATCCTGTATCGGTCCGACTCATCGGTATCTCGACAAAAGGTAACTAGATCTCCCCACTGCTCGTGGATGTTGGCTTCCATCAAGTCGCTCAATGAGCCCAAGTCACTTTGCGTTGTGCCATGGAACCCTCCGATGAGCTTCGAGCCTTGCAGCATGTTCGCAAGCCGCTGAGCCCGGCGGCTGATACGGAAAGGCTGGTCAAGAATGCCTCTCACAATGCAGTGAACATTGGTAGCTTGCGGAAGACTTATTTGCCGATCTCTCGACTCGTAGATTTGATCATTCGAAGGAGCCGCTCTCTCAATGCCGGATACGTTGCGCTCGTAAAGAAGACGATAAGACTCGCCTCGAGTTCGTAGGTGAGAACGAGCTTTCTTGTCAAGATCCACCGAGTCTTCAGCTTGCGTCTTGAAGGCTAGCAAGCGGTTCGACATGGCCAGAATACTTTCCACCACAGCATCATAGCTATCGTGCTGAATATTCGTAGTCAGTCTCTGGTCCCATACAACAGTCTGCAAAACTCTCTTGTCTGGAGGATAATACTCCCGCTTCGGACTCAAGTTTTGAATGAATTCAAGAGCGAGACGAGCTGCCCTGGCCAAAGGCTCCCACGGTTGACTGTAGCCTGATCTGAGTACGTGCAAGGCTTCCTCGCAGCCAGTGCGCCCTGTCAGAGGATCTGGGAGAACGAAGGAAGTGACGGCATGAAGCAGGGCCTTGCAATAGATTAGCCGTGGCTCAGGTGCGCATGTCAAGCGTCCCAGCGTATCATCAATTCCAAATTTGCCAAATTCGTTGCTACCCTCTGCTCGGACAGCAACATGCATACCGTGACGAATGCATATTGGCTTCCCCAGAGAAGTGATGATGCTTCGTTTGGCATGGTTTCTGACATCTCGTAGCACAATCTTGCTCTGGAAACCGTACAGCGTCCCTGCATCTTGGTTGGGGTCAACCTCGGACTGCAGCTCGCGGCATTCAAGGAGACTGTTCTTGTTCACGAAGAAATTGAGTTCAAGATGCCGCAACTCGACAGAAAGTGGGCCTCTCACTGGCTGGTAGACTGTAAGCCTCGCAGGATCCACGAAATGACGGAAAACGTCAGCGACCCATTGGCAAAGGCCAGATTGAGGATCAACTAGGGCAGATCCTTTATTCCGCTGAGCCCGCCATTTCTCGACGTCAAGCTTCCAGTCGCCTGGCCTACTTCTCCAGATGGCAGGCTTTCGGCGAAATTCCATGATGGGTTTTGTCCCCAGATCAAGCCAGTGTACACAGTCGTTGACCAAATGCACTGGGAAGTCGGACCCGGTATCGCTCATGAACACGCGCCGAGGAACGTATTCCAGGAGATTGGACCAATGCCTGGCTCGAATAACCACGTTCTTTCCGCGGAGACCAAAATGGACTTCGTGGTTATTCATGCGGGATCGCATCACGTGGCTCATACCAGGAAGTGGAGAAGGAAATGTCAAAAGATGCTGATTTCCGAAGAGCTCTTTGACGTCCTCGGAATCTCGAATATCTCCCGGCAGTCTCCCTAGTGGCTTTCCATCGACCAGCAAGTACCCCTCAACAAAGTTGTATTGGATAGTTTGAGAGGCAGTCATACTGTGTGTCGGACTCGAAGCGGTTGACTGGACCCATGTCACGTTCGGGGACTGAAGAAACTCCCAGGGAGAGTAAGTCCTGCCGGCAATGTTTGTGGGATCAGACCAAGTACTGTTGATTGCGTCCCCTAAGCAAGCAGGATTGTTCGCAATACAATGCCGGACCTTGCTCGAAATTTGATACGCCAGCTTCATGTCGCGTGCTAGCATGTTCTTCAAAACCTGAGGAAGCTTGTCTATGTCAACAACAAGGTTCTCCTGCAAAGCCACCGAGGCCTGGACGAATGAGCTAAGATCTTCCTTATCCATTGGAATAGTCGAGTCGAGGAAGATGGTGAAGGTCCTTCGACAGAGTAGTGCGGCCCATAGTCCATACGTTGACGCTCTTTCAGCCGCGTCTGCCTCGGTGGCATTTCTGACCTCTTCCCGGAGACGACATGTCCATTCTAGCGTCGCATCCCGTGCCTTTTTGAGCAATGCTTCTGCTGACTGGTGGTCTGTTCCACATGTCAAGGTAAACATGCGAAGACTCAAAGTAATCAACATTTCCATGCAATGCGTCTCACGCCAGTTGGAGGCGAGGTTCCGAATTCGGTGCTGGATTTGCTCCAGCAGACGCTGACAAAAGAGTTTCTCCTGGAAGACGGCGTGTACATCCCGCAGAAGACTGGTTTCAGAAGCTGCTGGCCCTGCTTGAGCAGCAAGCTGGCTGAAGACAAGCATCGAATCCTCATTGCTGAAGTTCAGATTTGATGAACCCATTTCCACTAGCATAGTTGGCCATCGGCAGAGCGTGCCCGAAAACAATCTCTGGTATGCCAGAAACTCATGGACGGACATGTCTGATGGGCATCTGGTCTGACTGGCGATTATCTCATAGGATGATGGCCCGCACATATTGGGTCCAGGATGGGCTGATTGCTTCATGACCGTGACTCTCAAGGCTCGCGGAACATGGACTCCACAAAGGTGCTGAAACGTCAGGGGTTTGTCCAAGTCTGCTAGCCAAATTTCTGAATTTTTGTCGTAGTAAGAGAATGTAAGGCCCAGATTGTGTCTGATCTTCGATAAGTCGACTGGCATGTCCAGTTTTTTGTAGTGGGATTTCAGAAATGACTTTGTCGTCGACGCGAGAGAAACGCCAGAAAGGTCGACGCTTCCTAAATAGCCTGCCAACTTACCATAATCTTTCAGGTGCAAAACAGCGGCGGACTTCTTTCGCTTGCTCGGATGGGCAAGGTCTCTGAAAATTCTCCATGTGGCGTTTCGATACCGGCCAAAGAAAGTCGGCATACCCAGTTCAAAAACGACCGCAGCTTTTCTCACGTCGTCCTTCGGAAGAAAGTCTTCGTGGACGCCGACTTTCATTCTGTTCCGTACACGCCAGTGCCAGCATTTCTTGCAGCCATTGATGTTGCGAGTGCCATTGGGATTTCTTGTACAAACACAGGTGCCCCCTGAGTACGCCTTGGAGTGATCATCATATTCTTTGCAGGCTCGCTCCCAGGCGGATTTCTTCGCCTCCCATGCTCTTTCTGAAGCTTCTTCAATACGCGTGCGTAGGTCTTGCATGGGTCCAGATTGTGCAACGTATCTCACAGCAAAGCAACTTGAATCTGGCTCACTGAAAATCGACTTTTGTGAAAATTGACAGTCTTTACATCTCTGTCGCAGGTATTTCTGTATTTCTCGGAGACGCTGCATGTCTGCGAACATGGGGAGTTGCAAGACATCCAGGAGTTCAGGTGTAAACACGGGATGATAGTCTCGGAGCAAGCCACATTCCTTGACAGCACACTTGTCCATCTGAACCCAGAGATCGAACAGGTTCAGGATGAAGCCACTCATCAGCTCCGGGTTCGAGTCATAAGCGTTTCCAACCGCAGCAAACAAATCGGATATTTCCTTCGCCAGACTCGCACATTTTCTCGCACTCCCTTCCGCAGACTCGGGGGCTGGCGTTGAGTCGTTCCTGATCTTGCACTCTCGCATCGCCAACGACAGGTAGCGATTGTTGAACTCGGAAACTCGCTCCATAGCGGAGTCACTTGGGGGTGGAACATTCAAGGGTGCATATCCTCTTCTTTCCTCGGACGATAGGGAAAGGAGAGACTGCAGGTAATTTCTACTGTTTGGCAACGAAAGGCGGAGTGACCCCTCATCCGCACGAGACGGCAGATTGGGAATAGTCCTGGTGATAGACTTCTTGAAGTTAGCCCAGGCGGCCTCGGTTTGTGCCGTGGCGTTCCTGCTAATCTCTTCGAAGAATGGTCCGACTGAATCGAACAGCAAATCGTAGTCCGCAGATGCTGATTGATCCCGAGTCTTGTTGCTCTCTAGTTTTCTCAGTCGACGACACAATTTCGCATTGAGCATCATCGTAAGTTCCGGAGCGAGTTTTCCGGAAGAGTCTCTCAACAGGTGAGCCAGCACAGTAGCGATCAGAAACTTGTAAGAAGCCTGTCCTCTTCCGTTTCCGAGCGCGAGGCAGAATTGACGCTGGACAGCGACACGAAGTACCAACCAGAAGGGAAGTCTTCGCCAGGGTAGCTCTGCTTCCGTGATGTTGACATTATCCCTTACTCTCTTTGCCAATCGAGGAACGTCGACAGGTGATCCGATCTCTTCGAGCAAAGGCATGAGCATCTGAATCACGAGAGCAGGATCGGTGGTGTCGCGGGACTCGATGATGGACTCGTTTGCTTTTTTTGTATGTGCCCTGAAGCGCGCCAAGGACTCCGAACTAGCCTGCTCGAGGAAGCTAGCCAGCTGTTCCTGAAATGATTCTTGATGGAATTTCTTGATAGGAACTCGGGCAGAACGGCCCGGAAATTCCCAGGAAAGAGCATTCTCAGTCCCCAGGACGTCTTTCGAACAAGGTGATGCTTCAAACGCTTCGAAGACGACAGTCTCAACCTCGTCGCTAGTCTCATCGTTAGTCGGTAGTCCTGTTGATCATGAGTGCTTGTGCTTACCAGATGTCATATCGGATGAGCAAGGCTGCATTCTGCTTCACTACATGAAGAATGAGGAGATCGTTTGGCTTGAGTTGGCGAAATGCTCCCTTCAATGTCGTCTTCTCGAGGGAACCTTGGTTGAGCTCGAGGCAGGCGGACAAGGAGCGGCGCACAGCGGCCCATTGGTGTGCACCAACCAGAGTGCCCAGGGTATCGCAGGCATGTATCAGGCGATCGATGATGTGGTGCTCGATTTCTTGGATGTTCTCATCCTGCCGTCCAGGAAGCTTGACCGGCAGGACCAGGTGATTGTACACAGCCTCGAGCAAGGCCATGGTCGCCATTGGGGTAGCAGAGGACCTGGTAGCAGGAGGTCTGGTACACGTAGCGGTGGAGTTAGAAGCTCCCATGAACTGGTGGCGCTGGAAAGGGCAGCGGGTTTGGTCTTATGTGAAGTTGTGTGGTGACGGCTCGCCAAAGAAAAGTTTCAGAGGCTGTGTTGAGGTGCAGGCGCAGAGAGTTTTGTGGGAGGTGAAGAGCAGGAGGATGCTAGGAAGAGAGACAGCAGCTGTTAGCGAGAGACGAATGCAAACGCCGGCAGAGCTGTTAGTTATGAGCAGCTCGACCGGGATTCGGTATTCCGCGGAGTCACTGTCATTGGGCTTCATTTGTTATCGACATGTCGATAGTGGTTAACTTTCGAGATGCATGTATTCTCTTGAATGCAAGCCTTGTTTCAACGATCGCATACTTCTGCTGGATACTTGGCACGCCCAACCAACTTTCGTACAATAACATGCCAGTCTGATCGCGTGCGATAATGTTATCCCCGTGCAAATAAGTACTAGTGCCTGCCTCACCCACCCAAGACTTCAATTTAAAACTGACTTTAGGCAACAAGGCACAAGGTTATCACGGGGTGATTTTGACAGGGTTTGAAACTGAGAAGGACAAATACTATTGGGACAAGATTAGAGTCTGGCTTAAAAGGGCAGACATACAGACATGTATCGAAACTTTGATAAAGAGCATCAGCAAGCTAAGAGACATGATGTTTGCTCCGCTGCACCAGAGATGAGAGATCGAGATACATGTAGCATTCAGCCATAGCTCAGAAACACTGTATCCTTACAGAAGCTGCTTGTTTCGCTGGATCGAATATCTGCTTCATGGAACCAACTTGGTGTCAAATCTTGAGACATAAGAGTTCGACAACGCGATTTGCAGACTCCGCCAGATGGTATCCGGTGAGGCCGGATAGAAGACTTTCCGTCTTGCAAAAAGGTTCCTCTCCAACAGTGGATACACATGTAAAGTAGACGCCAATCACATATCTGGATAGTTAAACAAACCGAACAATAAATCGACTTGAAAAACGGCACTGGAGGCCTCGACAACTGTGCTCATTTCCGGCTGCCGACTGGAATCACCGCTAAGTGATCCCATTGCATAGAGTACTTCCAAGCAATCTGGGTTACTCGATCTGGATATCTGGTCCTGGCCATGGCGGAAATCCAAAACCTAAGGCTGCGTAGGTTTGTGGTTTGGATTGAAAACTTGGAAGAAGGGGAGTTTGCACTTTGCTGGGGCTAGAGAAATGCTTGGTGCTTGCAAACCACTTGGAGTCGTCTTTGAGACCTCAGGACCGAGCCATCAAGGGATATAGGGCAAATCTGAATGACAGATGACTCTAGAAAGTCGAAGTTCAAGTCACATGTAGTCGTGAGTGCTCGTGGAAGATTGAGGGTGGCGGATTGGGCGGAAGCTTAAGTCCGCGAAGTGCTGATTTAGGCGGATTTGATTCGTCAGCACGATTCCGGCCTGGAAACTAAGGCAGCCAGAGCCACTCTCGAAAGTTCCACCAAACCGTCACTCATGTCATCAGAAGCTCGCCTTCAACCTCAAATCATCTCGCCATCGGCACGCCTCTCCCCTAACAACCAAATCTATTCGACCTCGAGCTCTTGAATCACCTCCAAATCAAGTTCTCGACTACCACAATGGCGTTCGCGCTTCGACAGCCTTTCAGGCTAACCTCTGCAATTGCCGGCGCATCGAAAACAGCTTTCAAGCAACCCGCCGCTCCCCTCCGTTCATTCCACACCAAGCCCACCAGCTTCACATCGCGACCCACGAGTCCTCTGTCACAGCTCACCAAGGCCCGAAATGCCTTCAGACAATCGAGATCCTACCATGTCGAGGGCAACACCATCAGCCAGCCGAAGGAGAACATGACGCAGAAGCTGTTGATCGGAGGTGCGATGGTCGGTGGCACTTTCGTCGCTCTCAACTTCATGTTCAACCGGGAGACTCGCGAGGACGGTGGCATGCCTCCCTTTGAGCGAGAGTACCTTAACCAGACCTTCTTGCACACTGGTCTTGGAATTGGTATCATCGGTATGTCCGCCAGGGCTATGATCCAGAGCGGCTTCATGTACCGCATTATGGCCACCAACCCGTGGGTTGTCGGACTCGGCGGTCTTGCTCTCAGCATTGGAACGATGATGGGAGCAAGGGCCACTGATCCATCCAAGTGAGTAATTTCCGTGTTCTGACGGCATCGAGCCCGAGCTAACATTCAATAGCTATATTCAAAAGTACGCCTTCTGGACTGCCTTCAACGTCACCCAAGCCGCCATCGTCTCGCCCATGCTCTTCATGTTCCCACCCGCTCTCATCGCCCGCGCCGGTCTCTACACCGTCGCCATGATGGGATCCATCTCCTTCGTCGGCGCCACCGCTAAGCAAGAGAAATACCTCTACCTCGGCGGTCCTCTCCTTGCCGGTGTCGCTCTCGTCGCCGTCTCCGGCCTCGCCCCTCTCGTCCTCCCCGCAACCGCCACCCGCACCCTCGCCATGACCGAGAACATCTGGCTGTACGGAGGTCTCGCCGTTTTCGGTGGCTTCACTCTCTACGATGTGCAGAAGGTTCTCCACCACGCACGTCTGGCTGAGCGCGGCCTGATGAAGAAGGACCCTGTCAATGAGAGTATCAGCCTTGAGCTGGACTTCCTGAACATCTTCATTCGCATGCTACAGATCTTGGCTATGCAGCAGAACAGGAGGAAGTAGATGGCGAGTGGGTAGATTCGGAAGCGGGGTAATGTGGTCTGCTTGAATTAGCATCGCGAATGGAATTTCATTCTCTTGGGTTTACTCCTGGTGTCTCGGTCTTGGGAAATAGGGAAGGTCTAAAGAGTTTGAGAATCTCAATGTCTCCTCTCTCACACTCAACTTGAATTAAGCAGAAATCAGTAAAATGCATTTGCCGTGCCATTGATATGTGTTCTTTCGTATGTGACTGTCACTTCATTGTTCTCCGTGACTCGTCTCCAGGAGTTGCCACTCACCGAGTCTCACGCAACCATTAGGAGGAACTGTCTTCACATTTCTGTGGGGGTACCTGGAGGCAGATGGTGAAACCAACAGACTGGGGATTTGAGATGTATGGCGATTGCAGAATCGGCAGTTTGATTTATTGCATTGTGTACCCCTTTTGCGTCTGTGTCACAGTCTCTCGTCAACTTCGAAGGGACTGGTGAAGACTTCAAGCTTCCAACTCTTTCACCAACCTCGAAGCGTGGGGTTTACTTGGCATTCTCAGATGTCCTGAGCAGGCGAGAAGTGTTCTAGAGAGATTGTACTAGGCATGAAAGAAGGCAACCTGGGAGCGGTAGCTTCGGCTTTGGATACTCGAAAGGAGGAGCATAGTAAGGTTGGTGAAATGTGAATGATACAGTGGGAGGAAAAAACCAAAAAGTCTGAATACGGTCTACAATTTTCGAATAATTGTGAATATTCCAGATAACCAGGAATATCCCCAATAACTTGGAATGTCCAAAATTACTTGGAATATTCCCAAAGCACCTGGCATATTCCTAGTTACTGGGAATATTCCTGGTTATTTGGAATACTCACAATCATTTAGAGACTGTAGGCCGTATTCAGACTTTTTTCCTCCCACTGTAGTAACTCTCATCCTGTCCAGTCACATGCATCCGAGGCGCCAGAAACACGCAGAAAATAGAGCCAAACCTGAAAAAAGAAGACTGGTTCGAATGGTACATGTAGTCTTGACGGACTGGAGAAGATTGAAGTCCCCGAGGAGCAGATGATGTCTGGGAGAAGGCGCCTGCGTTATACAGTCTTCCATCTTGGGTGCTCAAGGAGGAAGCTCCGTGTTCTGCCATTTTGAGAATCTCGCGATATGGCGTTCGACGAGTATCAACAACTACAGAAACTCAGCATCTGACCAAGAATTAAATTATGACCCGAAAGAGCAGAAATAAATTACATGTTCCATCTCAGTGTTGTTGATAAGTGAAACAGACGTCGTGCTCCGGTGTAATCGTGGAGAAGGGCCCACGATTACGGCGAATAGATATCCCTCTCTCGGCTGGGTTGCTGCGCAACGGCTGGAGGCAAGAGCGATCAAGTCAACAACCTTCATTCGATCCAGCCTTGATGCAGCAACAACAAATTTACGAGCCGCTCCAGGATTCCCCTTCTTCCGCACCAGACTTTCTTCGCTTCCACCTAAACTCTGCTTCGTGAACCACCAAGCAGAGCATTGTTTACGAGACATACTTGACCGCACATTAGCCTGGCCGGGTCTGAAGGCGCCGACGACCGCATCCTGTCCGCTGAAGTGTGCAAAGACAAGATGGCTCACGATCCGGGAGCTTCGTCTATCTCCGTCACTGGTGAGTAGGGCCAATGAGTGGCTGGCGACCGCTGTGCTGACCCGCTTGCAGTGAGAGTGCGCCCCTTCACCATCCAGGAAGCTGCCCAATTGTAGGTTCACACTTCTGCCGACCTTTGCGCTGTCCAGGAAAGTACTGATAGTGAAGTTGTGCAGAACGAAGTGCGATCCGGATTCGCTCTTCCTTGGAGACGGATCCCTGGCTGCCATTCCGACACCGAGGCTCATACAGAAAGGCATTCGGCCTGTCATCAAGGTGATTGACGACAAATGCCTGTAAGGACACCGAAAGCCTCTGCTTGCACATGCGCTGACACTCAACAGCGTCTTTGACCCCCCAGAAGACAACCCTGTACATCGCTTTTCGAGAACCGTGGTCGGCCCCACGGGCAAGAAGGTCAAGGACCAAACATTCGCTTTCGACAAAGTCTTTGACGAAAACACTACCCAGGGCGAGATCTACGAGTCGACGACAAGGGGATTGCTGGACAGTGTCCTTGACGGCTACAATGCAACAGTCTTTGCTTATGGCGCAACCGGGTGCGGGAAAACACACACAATTACGGGTACATCACAACAGCCCGGTATCATCTTCCTGACCATGCAGGAGCTTTTCGAGAAAATTGCCGAGCGCAGCGATGAAAAGTCGACCGAGCTATCCCTCTCCTACCTGGAAATCTACAATGAGCAAATCCGAGATCTTCTGGTGCCTGGCGGAAGTAAACAGGGGCTCATGTTGCGGGAGGATGCGAATCAGGCTGTGTCTGTCTCTGGACTTTCCAGCCACCACCCGCAGAATGTACAGGAGGTCATGGATATGATTGTGCGAGGAAACGAGTACCGGACAGTCAACGCCACTGCAGCCAATGCAACTTCGTCGCGGTCGCATGCCGTCCTCCAAATCAACGTCGCACAGAAAGACCGCAATGCGGACGTCAGTGAACCGCATACTATGGCAACTTTAAGCATCATCGATTTGGCCGGCAGTGAAAGAGCTAGTGCCACCAAGAACCGTGGCGAACGTCTGACTGAGGGTGCCAATATCAACAAGTCCCTGCTTGCACTGGGAAGCTGTATCAACGCCCTCTGTGATCCTCGGAAGAAGAACCACGTCCCTTACCGAAACTCGAAACTCACGCGTCTCCTGAAATTCTCACTGGGTGGAAACTGCAAAACCGTCATGATTGTCTGTGTCAGTCCATCTAGTCAGCATTTTGACGAGACACAAAACACATTGCGCTATGCCAACCGAGCGAAGAACATCCAGACCAAGGTCACTCGAAACGTATTCAATGTCAATCGTCACGTCAAGGACTACCTGGTGAAGATTGAAGAACAAATCGCTTTGATCAACGAGTTGAAAGCACAGCAAAAGGACTACGAGGGACAGGCATTCATCAAGTTCAGAAAGCAAACTGATAAGAAAGACGCACTTGTGAGGGAAGGAATCGAAAGGATCCGAGCAGCTTACGACAATGCGCAGAACGAGAGACAGGAGAAAACCACCAATATGAAGAAGCTTCGACAGATTGAGCGGAGGATTGGCATGCTTTCTGCCTGGATCGCTGCTTTCGATGGAGCCTGTGAGTCGCGCGAGGACGGGGAGATGCCACCTAGTATCACGGCTATGAGGAAGACTGCACAGGGTATTCTGCTGGAATTGGAAAACAGCAGACACCACTATCATCAACGTCTTGGAAAGTGCAATTGGGAGCGGCTCATTGATGCAGCTTTACAAAACGCCATTCGCCAATTGAACGAAGCCGAAGGCACTACTGATACCAGCGATGTGTCTCGGATGACGCGAGAGGCCGAGCTCCTCAAATCCAATGCATCTCGAGACTCGTTGAGAGAGGTGCTTGAGATGGAAAAGGGGTCTGAGCACGCCATCACACAAGCACTACTGGCGGCGCTTTTCGATACTATTGCCTCGCTCAATGATCTTATTCATTTAAGTGAAGAGGAGGCAGTCCAGCATGCGAAGACTGTCTTGACCCGCCTCATTAACAGCTGTTCAATAGCAACATCTCAAGTCATCAAGCCCGATGGCTCACTTCCAGTCACCGAGGTCTTCCCACCCACCAAGCGCGGCACACCAAAAAGAAAGAAGGCCGTCAACCTGATGGGCGCCGGAGGACGCGGAGGCGTTCCCCCACTAGCATTAAACACCGCAATACCCCCATCACCCTCCACTCCCATGAAAGGCTCTCCCCGCCGCCGCAAACCTATCAACGCCAAGAAAGGCGTCTCCTTCACCCCCAAGAAGAAGACCCCCTCTAAGCGCTCCGTCCGCTGGCGCGATGACGCCGACGCCGGCTCACTCGCCGAATTCGAAAAGACGCCCCAGAAAATCCTCTCCACCCCCGACACGCCCTCGAATGAAACCACCATCCTCCCACCCCCACCCCCCGTCCCCTCCTACCTCCGCAACGAAGTTGCTCAATCGACGGGTTCTGCAGGTTCATCACCCATCCCCGCCGCGCCTCAGCCCTCCACAGACCTAAGACAAAAAACCAGCGCGCGCTTCCAAGCCGGTTTCCTGTCGAAGAAGTCCGACGGCTCGGCGGGCTCGCCCAACCGTCCTCCTGTGATGACGAGTTTGTCGGGATCAGACACCGACAACTCGCCTTTGCGATTACTCGATGCCGGTAAAGCAGCAAACCGCACCGCGCTGAATGTCGTTTCTGTGGCCTCGCCGAATACTACTACCAACACACCCTCTGCCTCCACATCCCCCGAACGCCCTGGTTCGTCGGATGGCGAGAACAAGTCTGCGGGTAATAGTTCCTGGACGGCCGATATTGCAAACCCAGATAGCGCAGCAAAGATTCGCAATGCGCTGAAAAGCAAACGCATGAGCGCTACCGGCGGTCATGGCCACGATTCAGCCGCGCGTGTGCGCCAGAAGAGACGATCACGCAGTCCGCCGATGGGAGCATCTAGTCCGCCACAGAGGGATGAGAATCACATGTTTACAGCATCGCAGGCACGCCGGATGGTGGGAGGTGGTGAGAAGACGCATGGTGGGCTGGGGAAGAGTGTGCTGAGTCCTAGGACTGGGGCTGCTGCTGTGGGGAAAGTTGGTAGGGAAAGGGGTGAAAGGGGAGAGCGAGGTGAGAGGTTGAGTCTGCCGATGGGCGCGGCGAAGGCGGCTAGTGCGCGGTTGGCGGGGGGCTTGGGGGCCTTGGGAAGTGGAAGTGGAAGTGGGGGTCTTGGGAGTGGGGGGACGCCGAGGGCGAGGGAGACGGGGTTGGGGAAGGGGGCTTGGCGGTGAAAGTCGTGACGAGATAAAATCATGCGGGCTGATGCGCTCCGTCCGTGGTGCCGTATACGGCGTTCGATGACTATTGTGCATTTTGCATTGTCGGCGTTCGCTTCCTTTCTTCGGGTTTCTCTTTTGCTAGGAACAAGGGCGGAGGTTATCTCATCATTTCGCGGAGCCGGAGTCTTGCGCCAGATTGTTTTCCTAGGCTTCCTGAGTTCACGGCGAACCGGGTCTTTGAGGAGCTTGAGGTATGGCGTTGGGTGGGTGGTCGAGATCCGCATAGACTGGAGCATTTTTCTCTTGTTTCTTGAGAGACTGGAAAGAAAGACTGGAAAGAGTGCTATGCTTGCGCTGCGCGGGCTGCGCGGGCTGCGCGGGCTGCGCGGCTTTGGTTGAGAGGTTTGGGGGTTTTGTAGTAGATAGCGCGTCTTCTTGTATGAAGTCTTTTTTTCTTTTTTGTAGAAGAATAGAATACCTAGGAACAATGGTGGTATGATAAAATGTATAAAATGCATCAAATGCATCAAATGCCGAAGTTTGGGGGTTTTGTTTGTTGAGGATGTGCTCGTCGTGATGTTTCTGGGTCTTGGGTGTTAGCGTGTTTTTGTGAGGTGCTGCTGAGAGACCTAGGTAGTGTCTCTGCGCTGTCTTTACTTCTCAATTCGATTTCGTGGCCGGCTATAAGGTAAGGTACTCTACAGATTTTATCTGTCCTTGGGTAAGGTGCTTTTCCATCCGCGGGGTCCGTCTCGGGAAGGCTGGAGCGCAATTCTGATAGATTGAGTTGAATTAATTGAAAAGAAGTGAAGAGGAAATACCATGTTAGATGGGTTGGGTGGGGGCGGAAGAGGGGGAAAGAGGTGGCTGGGCGGTATGTGGGCCTTGGTGGTGGGGCGCGTGTAAGTATGGTGTGGTGGAAGGGTGGGGATTTGCGAGGAGCTGGATTTGATGAATTGAGAGGTTTGGGGGTGTTTGGGTTTGGGGGGTGGTTGGGGGTGGCTTTCTGGGCTTTTTTTGGGTTGGTGGTGGGAGGGGGCTGGGGAGACGGAGCGGGGAATGGGGGCGTGGGGGGGAGGGGCGGAGGGAAATGGACAGGGGAGAGAATGAGAGGAGGAGAGGGGAGAGGGGAGAGGGGGGAGGGGAGAGGGAGAGGGTTGAGGTACTGGCTTGACTTCTTTTTATTACTGGGGAAAACAGCTGCAGTAGAGTAGCTTGTGAACTTCTAGTGGATACATCGTACTCGGCCGGATTTATAGAGAATGTAGTGACTTGGGTGGAGCTATCGAAGGAGTCGGATTCTCGATGATACATCTCTGATGATTGGCAAGGAGGGATGAATGGATTTGAATATCGCCTCTGAAGATACAAGAACACGGTCATTGAAAGCAGCCTTAGTGAACAGATACAACCAATATACATCATGAGAGTGTGTCAGTCTTGTGAAATTGAGACGAAGCGAGTAACAAGTACACCCAAGCACTTTCGAACAACCCAGACCTGAGGAAGCAATTGATGTCCTCGAAATCGCACTCTGCGTCAGGCTCCTCTCAAGTGTCCTCCTTGCCCGCAGCCCACTCACTGAACACCGCCACCGTCTTCCATTCGCAGATCATTTTCCGTAATCCTGACTGCTGGTCCGCGTTTTGCAACGACCAGATAGGAATTCCACCAATCCGTCTGCCCATTTCCTTCTTCGTTGGGAATCTCGTACTCAACAAAAGGTGGGTTCCTATCCTTAGGCCAGTTCACACTGGAAATGGCATCGTTTGTTAAGCCTGGCACCAGGGTCTCCGGATTGCAATAAATTGCGAGTGATGATCCTGATTCGACACCGTCACGCTCCAGTAGTGCTCGCTTCCAGCGGTATCCAGTAGGGATATGACGATTATGGTGCCGGTTGGTCACATATGAATGTAATTCCCTCCATCCATTGCCGCAAGCAACTAATTCGTCGATGTAGCGAGTCTGAATGAGCTCCAAACCACCTGTATCCACCTGCAGAAGATCAAGTTGGAGACCTGAAAGAAGTTTGAGCGCATCTGGCATGTTCCAAGAGAAGAGTTTTTCGTGATCGGGTTCTCTTGATCTCACGTCATAGTTCTTTCTCACGTAGATGCGACGAATCTGAGAACGGATTGTAGGCGGTAGTGGTGACAAGATTTGGACCATGAGTTGGGGGCTACTGAAATGGAAAGAGACTCGGGCGATCCATGATGTGCCAATGTCGTGGTAGATTTGACGGCAGACAAGCATGATTGCCATCGAAATCGCGCGGTCTTTTGCTCTGTGAGCTTCGGAGCATCCGGCTTGATATCGTACGACGGCTGAGTCGAGAATCAGGTCCCATATCATGAGACGGAGTTCGCAGGGAAGCCGTAGGAGCCGGCTGGTGCCTGCATGCTTGAGTTTTTGTTGCAGTCGGTTGGATCTTCGGGGAGTAGGTGTAGCCATTGTGATTTCGACTTCTGAGGAGGTGGGGTGGAGAGTTGACAAGCTGAAAGCCGTGTTTGTGGAGTTGGGAAGAGGCTTGGAGGGAATATTTGAAGGCTGGTTGTGGTATTTTGAATTTGATGTGTCGTGTGCGGCTGTGATTTGTGGTCGGGTGTTTGGCAGTGAACCAGATCTTCAAATATCTGGTATTGAAGGGCCCGCGGATAGATGTCTGTATCTGCCGAGCCAATAAGCTACCGATCTGAATAGAATCCACTGCACCTGAACCACCTACTACCTGCAGTCGTCTGTACCCCCTAGTGAAACCACCATATCAAAAAGACTGTTAGTCTTGGAAATAAGAAACAAAGCGAGCATCAACTTACCAATTCCACTCAGGCAATCGACAATCTCGAATCCGCAATCTTTGTCATGCTTCTCTCAACTGCTGCCGTGGCCCGTTTACTGAAAATCTCCCCTCTCAGTAATCTCGTTCGCAATACTGACTGCCGGCCTGCGTTTCACAACTACCATCCAGGCTTTCCGCCAATCTGACCACCCAACTACCATCCAGGCTTTCCGCCAATCTGACCACCCAACATATTCTCTGCTAGTTCTCCCCTCAACAAGCAGCTGGGATTCCTGGGGCCAAGCCGACTTATAAGGAGGCTCTGCTGATCTAGTGGACCTCCTTACGCGGTATACCCTCACAGGTAACACAAACTCATCTCTATCGCAGTCCGCCCGTACTTTATTCCAGTACCATGAGTTGGGCATATCAGTCTTGTCGCTATTTTCGGTGTACAATCGAAGCTCCCTCCATCCGTTGCCAAACTCGATCGAGTTCGCAACGGATGCTTCGTTCCTGAATGTGCTGTCTGGGACACCTTCCACCATAAGCATATCCAATTGAAGGGATGGGCGGCGATGGAGAGCCTCTGGCCAACTGATCCACCGATGATTGCGCTGCCCCGGTTCAATCTCATCGGCGTCCTGTTGCCAGAAAGTTTGGTAGTCGCTGTTCGGGAGATTCTCCTTCCCAGGCTTAGACGCGCGCATTCTGATACGACGGATCTGAGAGATGGTCGTACTGTGTTCCAATGGCAAGGCTTTCAGAAACGCATCAGGGCTTTCGAAGTAGAACAACACTCGTCCAATCCAGGATGTTCCGATGTCCTCGTATGTTTGACGGCAAACTTGCAAAATTGCCAATGCTCTGCGGCGTGCTTCGACTGCTTTTCTTTGGTCGTCTGCTTTTTCGTCGTCGCCGTATACTACGACGGTTGAGTCGAGTAGATGGTTCCATATGAGACGGCGAAGCTCGAGGGGAAGTTTGAGGAGTTTGGGACGAGCGCGGAAGGCTTTCTCTTGCAAACGTGCGGATCTTCGAAGGGTAGGCATCGTGATTCTGTGGATGTGAAGCGGATAAGGAACGAGGCGCAATGATTGTTGGTGGAGTTGGAAAGACTGCAGGGCTGCGGATGGGATATTCGGAGGATGGTGAGGGTCGGGATTGACGTGAGGCTGTGATGCGTGTGTCTAGGCACGTGCGGTCACATGGTCCATGCTGTAGTCAGTAGATTAGATAGCGGAGCGGTTAGCGCTAGCGCTGGCGAGGGAGCTCTACCCAAGAGCTCTCCTCCAGCCTGCCCTTTCCTCTCCAGTCACAACACAACAGAATACCAGCCACCAATGCTAGCATTCACGTGATTCACACCTGCTGTGATCCCAACAGCGTGGTCGTGGGTCTTTGATGTATGGTCGTGGTGTTTGGTGAAGAAGGATTGCGGAGTGAGGAGGGGGAAGTTGTGAAATAAGGTTGAAGCCGCCGGCACTCCGCTTTACTATTGGTCACTGCAACTTGCTACCTCAATTTCCGGGATGTTCGGACGAAGGGAAGGTGAGCACGTTTTCAAAGCAAGATGTTAAAAAGGGGTTCTTTTGGCGAGATTCTCCAAACTGGCATGCAAGATAACATCATCTTGACTTGATGATTGGGATTGAAAGTTGATCAGACTCAGCTACAGTAGAGTGCATCGTGAAGTTCTACTAGATGCTATTATTAATGTACATCATACTCCGCCTGGCTAGCAGTGCCAGCGAACAGATGGGAAAAGGGCGCATGGGAAAAAGGGTGGTGTCGACTAGGTCAAGTCAAGGTGAGGAGATCCAGCAATGGAACAGAGTGATTGTGCTTCGTATCCGGTCTGCAGCAATCGCGAGAATACGAGAATTGAAATAGCCCTAGAAACCAAAATGGACCCGAAATCAACCCAGATACCTAATGAAAGAATGTCAATCTTGTCAAAATGGAACTTGACTGAGCTGAGCCACCACCGTACATTCACCCGTCCCTCTGTCCAATCCCGAATTCAAAGCTTTCCAACGGCCCATACCAGCTTGACCAGCAATTTTTCGTGACCTCCTCCCAAGTAGTGCCGTGTGTTCGAATATCATATTTGTCGAATGGTGGACTACCCCGTTCTGTGATGTCGACCGCCGGCCCGCGTTTGACGACGAAGAGAAACCCTTCACGGTCTTCTTCGTCATTCGCTTCTTTATCCTTCAAATGTGCCTCTTCGAGGGTGGGGTCCAGCTCAACGAGTTCACCTTCCTGGGGCCAAGAAACTCCCCAAGCAGGAGGTGTCGCTTTAATAGAGTCACTGATGCGATATGCTGTCACAGATGACCCAGATTCTTCTCCATCGCGTATCAGTGGGTAGAAAGCCATCCAAAATACCGGGAAGAGACGTGATCTAGGATCTTCGGGCAGTGAATCCCGCACTTTCCAGCGAAAGAGAACCGGACTGCTGGTGAATATTGAGAAATGAAGTTCTTCCCATCCATTACCGGCATGAAAGAGCTTTTCGATGCAACGCCAGGTGCCCCAGGGTTCATCCGTCTCCCAAGGTATATTCCCTTCGACAAAAAGTGTGTCCAGTCCGAGGCTCGGGAGGAGCTTGAAAGCATCCGCCACAGCGTTGAAGAGCATCCCATCATCCTCAGACTTGAAATACTCGAGGTCGTCTTCCCAGAGTAGCGCGAACCAGGCTTTGTGCAATTTCAGACGACGAATCCGAGACACAGTCGTACTTGGCACTGGTGATAAGGTATGGAGCATTGCCTCGAGAGTCTCGAAATCGAACATCACTTGACCAATCCAGGATGTTCCGATGTCGTTGCGAATTTGGCGGCAAACATATAGAAGTGCCAACGATGTCGCGGGTGCCTTTTTGTAGGAATTGTTGGCACATTTGCCGGTATACGCCAGTGCAGTTGATGTGAAGACCAGGTTCCATATGATAAGACGGAGCTCGGTGGAAAGCCCCAAGAGCCGGCTGGAGCCTGCACGGCCAAGGTCGTCTTCGGGTTGCTGTCGTTCGGACCGTTGAAGGGAAGACATTGTGGTGATCCTCGTGAGATGAAGTGAAGAGGCTGCCAGGAGTGTGCCAGTGCTTGTGGAGTTTGGAGCGGTACTTTTCGAAATTGCAGGTATGTAGCGTAGCCTCCTGAATTCATCCGAGAAGTGGGAGGAACAGCGACACTAAATAAAATTCCGGTGAATGCTATCGTACAGGGGGCGATGGTCTCGATCCCCATGTCCCACATGTTCCTTGCACTTTCAGATATAGTTTGCGGTGACTCAACGCCGAGGAACGCGGACTTGACTAGATTACTACAGACTAGTTGAATACGAACGCGAATGAAACCTCAAAAGTATATCACAAGGGGCCAATTTCTTGTTAAGGAATTTCCTCTTATCTGTTAAATCAGTAGCGCAGCTGTCATGATACATACTTTCCCCCTATGTAACCTCAGAAATGTGCCAGGGTTCCTTAGTGCGAGAGCTTCACCAGCTAGTAGGCTTAGCTTGACCGGCAGATTTTGAAGTTACACCGTCCTAGTAAATCACTTTCTCAGACTCTGTCATAAAACGCTTGGAATAGGAAAACGAATGAGATGGTAAGTGGTCTTGCACAGATAGGAGAAGCTGACGAACATCGTCAGACCAGCTGATCAAAATTAGGGAGATTGAAGCGACGAAATAAAAAAGATGGGTTTGCGATGCTTGGTTTATAGCCTAAGCAGTTGGACATTCCCAGAATAGAAGCGATCTGGTGAAGCGAAAGTTCCGAGCCACACTGCTTCGAGTTGTGGGAATGGGTGGTTCAGACTTTCTCCGCCTAATTGTAGCTTTGCAAAAGAATACGCAGCTCAAGATTTACAGTTTATCGGTCTTTCTTCCAAAAGGGATAACCCTGTCATCATCCGAACATCCCGGAGGTTGAGATAACAGGCAGCAGGCTCCAATAGCCAGTAATAAAGCGAAGCGGTCACGCCTTCAACCTTATTTGAGAGAACGTACATCAATTTCCCTCCTTCACATTACTCCTTTCTCCTTCACCAGATGTCGTAACCACATACATATCACCACCACATATCACCACCACATATCACCAGCCTCTTGAGGCAATCTTTCAATTCAGCAATTCTTTCGAACTCCACCAACACCACAGCAATTGATCGCCAACCATTCATCACAAGCCTCCAATCTCTTTTCAGTGATCCTCCCAAACTTCACCAACATCACAGCCATTCATCACTAGACTCCAATATTCTCAGCAATTCTCTCAAGCTCCAGCAGTATCACAGCTATTCATCACCAGTCTCCAGTATCTCTTCAGCGACTCTTCCACACTGCCTTTTCCAGCAATTCACTTCACCTCATCACGATCACAATGCCTGCTGCTCCAAAATCCAAGCGAGTGAAACGAAAGGGACACCGGAAGGGACAACGAAACGGACAACGAAAAGTGCAACGTAAAATCGAAGGCAAAGTCGAAGGCAAAAACGAAGACACAGACAGAAGCGATTATGCAGCCTCTACTCCGATCCTCAGACTTCCCACCGAGCTCGTTCAAATTATATCGAACCTTGTCTTCGACACAACCGTCCTGACATGGAAGCATTTCAGCAGCCACCGTGGCAAATGGGTAAAGCCTCATACCTTAGCACTCTTGCATGTCTGCCGTAAAATCCGCTCAGACATTGGGACCACCTGGCTTCGACGAGCATTATTCTACTTTGAAAGCCCCTATGCAATGCTGCGCGTCTTGGAACCGAAGGAGATACAGCGCCCCTACCAGAAAAAGCATCCTGCGCTATCGCCTGAGACTGTCGTCTCGCAGATTCGTCGTATCAGAGTGTACAGATGGTATTCAGAGAAGGATACGTCGCGATTCGAACAGTCTCCATACGCCACAATATTCTATGACAGGCGCTGGGAGATGTCGCTATCGGATGCTTTCCTCTCCCTAAACCGTACCTTCAGTTGGTGTAAGCCGCAAAGCCTCAAACTGGATGTGCTCATGGTGGAAGGAGGCCCTTACGCGGACAAGACCTGTGAATGCATTGACGAATTGCTTCGTTACAGCGTTGGGTGGAAAGAACTTCATGTGTTTACTGAAAATAAGAAATTCCCTTTGTTGAGGCAAGGGCCATTGGCACAGCTGGACCTTGGTACGCATATACCCAATGCACATCGCTGGAACAAAACACTTCTGAAGCGCGATGGGGTTAACTCGGGATCATCTGTGGCAACATACCGGATGAGGGACTCCTCGAACAAGGCGAAGCCAGAACGACCTTACCGTTGCTCTTGGCCTCGGGACGATGAGCTTGTCAAGCAGGAGGTCCCTGAACAAGAAGGTAATGGAAAGACAGACTGGCGGGGTCCCTTTGTGGTCGTGGCAAAGCGTGGAAGGAAAGTTAAAATCCAGGGAAGAGTCAGAGCCATTCAGGGTCCGTTCGGACCTATTTTGAAGATGTTGAGGTAGAGCGTGGGCGAGGGCGAGGGGTCAGGATTGTGGAACACGATCCTGAGTAGAGGATGATCGTGATGATGCTTCCTTTTTTCCTTCCCAAGTCCTTGGGTTGCTTTGAATTCCTTGGAATTATTGCGGTTACTTTGATTTCTCTTCATCCATTAAATATTTCATGCTTGGAACTCTTTCAATAAGTTGGACTTATCTCAACTACTTGGAGTCTTGGACTCGGAAGTGTGTCAGGAATTTCTTCGTCCGTGGGAGTGGATGCTCACTGCGCTTTTGCTTTCACAAGATTGCGAGTTCGAGATTGTCGATTCATTTCTCAGGTCTGGATTGAAAGAATAAAGATGCTGAAGTGGATTGGGACTTTGAAGTTGGTGCTGGCTCTGCTTTTCCTTTCACAAGATTTCGAGTTCCAGATTGTTGATTGGTTTCTCATGTTTGGTTTAAAAGCTGCTGGAGTGGATGGTCATGGGAGTCAAATTGAGAAGTATACCAAGAAGCATACTGAGCAGAGAAAAGTTATAAATAAGGAATTGTGTTTTCAATCACTCATAAGGAACATATGTAGTCGGTAGCGTGTGGTGGTGAGACCCCTATTCGGGAGGAATGCGATCCGAATTTCGGATCAAGAAACTCGGACCCCGAGTTCCCGATAACCTGGTCGTACAGAAAGCGGGGTAACGGCGCTAGTGACATCGACTCTTAGCCCGTGCGCAGCGTTAACAAACGGCGCGTCGATGCACTCTATTCTTCACTCACCTACTCCGCCCCAAATATCTCCAACTATTGCTCTATGTGAGCGATTTGATGGAGTCCAGGATGGGATTATAAAGAGCATGTGGTAACAAATACATGTAAGATTTTTTCTCCTCACCACTGCAAGCCCCCATGAAACTAAAACACCACAGGCTCACAGCCAAACACCTATCAAACGCTTTCGGACCCCAAAAACTCTTCACCAACTCCATATCAACTTCACAACGCCGGAATGGGAATCACGATGTCTTCGACTCTGGACCCCAAGCAACTGGAAAGTCTACTGCCTCCGACAGGCTCTTGCCCGCTCCTACGTATCCTTCCCACCGAACTTCGTCAGAAGATCTGGTGGCTGGTGTTGGACTCGACCACCGTGGCATACTGCAAGAAACATGGATCGAGCAGTGAAGAACGTGCCATTTCCTTGGCATTGCTGCGTGTCTGCCGCGAGATCAGCAACGACATTGGCACATCGTGGCTTGGGCGAGTGTTGTTCTACTTTGAAAGTTCCTTGACAATGCTGGAAGTCTTGTCGCCAAGATCACGCTCTCCTGAGCTTCTCTCACACGACCCTAGCGAATCGCAACGGCGAGGACCTACAAATGAGATTGTCTCCCAGATCCGTCGTATCAGAGTGTACGGCATGCCTTTTAGTGTGTGGTGGTCGCGGGATTACTGGCCAGCGGATATTGTTTTTTATGAAGATGACCCCGTTCCTCGGAACTACTATGGACTGATAGACGCTCTCCGGCTCATTCCATGCCTCCAACTGGACACGCTGCTAGTAGAAGGAAACCCGGATGGGCGGAACATTTTGGACGACATCAAACCACTACTTCGGTACGGCAACGGATGGAGGGAACTTCGCTGGTTTACGAGCAACTCGGCACTCGGACATTTCAGATCGGAATACAGGCACCCTGGTATATACTTTGACAACGTCAATGATACGCATATGCCTTTCTGGCAAACAGAACTACTTCGCTGATTTACGAGCAACTCAGCACACGGACAGTTGAGATCGGATCACAGGCACCCTGGTATGTTTACGAGCAACTCGGCACACGGACAGTTGAGATCGGAAACCAGGCACCCTGGTATATACTTGGACCACGTCAATGATACGGATATGCCTGTCTGGCGGAGAGAACTACTGGAGCGTGATGGAGCAGAGTCTGGATCATCTATAACGCTATACCGCACGACAGAGTCCAGTACCCTTGCAGACCCACCTTATCGAGTGACTTGGCCTCAGGACTCCGAGATGTTATTCGAGCAGGAGACGCCGTCTGGAGAAGGGGACGGAATCATACACCCGAAAAGTGGTGCAAAACCTTGGCGTAAAGGTTTCATGATCGTTGTGAAGCGCGGGCCAGCAGCCAGCATGGAAGAGCGAGATCCATCTCCGCTCGAGGTTGATATCCGGAAAGATGGCGGAGGTGCTACGTGGGAGGAGATTGCGCGCAAATGCTACGATTATGGCGAAGTCGTATACTGTGATCACGATGATGCCGAAATCGAAGGGTTTTATCAAATGAATTGGAGGAAGTCCCGAGTACTGAAACGATAGTCGACACTTTATAGCAGCTCTCTCATCTTTCGCTTCCACAGACCGAATCTTTCACTATCTGGATCTCCTCAATTACTGGGTCTGTTTCGATCGTTATGGTTGCTGTGCTTGTAGATTAGTGGGTCGTTTTCGAGTCGGTTCCTGGCAGGCCAATTCAATCCCGAATAGCTGCTTCTGAGTACGAGGATGAGTCTTGATCAAGTCTGAGGAGTCTTCCTCCTGATGATTCTGCTGTCAGTCATGTGAGCTCACTATTTACTTATGTAGCTGGCTCCGATATACAGTGACATTGAAGAAGTCTGGATACGGCTTGGGAGCAGCTAACAGTGGGCGGTAGTATTTTCAATCACTTGCAGTATTTCGAAACCGAAACACTTGCGATATATCAAAACACTCGAAACATTCCAATCACATGGGATATTTCCAACTGGGATGTTCCGAGGTCTTTGGTGACACGAGCCGTATCGAGACCCTTTACGTCCCACTGTATGAGCTCTAGGCTTATAAAGTCTTCCAATGCCAACGTCAGACATCTCTAAGTCTCAAACAACAACCAGTTCAAACCTCAGGGAACTTCAAGCCGCACCACTCCACCTGCATCTCCAACCAGCTCCAGCCTTTCATCTCCCCGGCACTCTCAATCCGCCACTTCGACACAACACCCGCCACCGCCTGCGTCACAATCATCATCGCAATTTCCCTCCCAACGCACCCTCTCGGGCTTTTTCCACCAAACACCAAAAACCTATCTTCCAACGACCTCTTCTCAGCACCCTCTTTCACATCCAGCCATCTCTCCGGTCTCCACAGTCCGGCATCACTACCCCACGCGTCCCTATCATGACTTACAATCCAACTATTAGCACCGATAATCGTACCAACAGGTAGTGGTGTTGTCACTCCAGAAATCGCTTTCTCAGCCCCTGGTCGTATCTCCCGCGGAAACGCTGTAGGGAATGGCGCGCTGTATTGCAGACTCTCTCGCACAACGGCATCCAAAACTTTACTCTCGCGAGGGTCCTTTACGTCTTTGAGATCTTCTCGTATCCTCTGCTGCCGTACCATACCCTCCTCACTTCCCAATCGTTCCAAAACCCCTGTCACAGCAGCCGCGGTACTTCCAGGCCCTGCAAACACCAAATTGAAACACTCTCCATATAGCTCTCGAGGCTCCATATATCTCGAGTCTTCCTTCTCCATCATCAGCATGTTTTTTGCGATACTGGGTTGCTCTGTTTCCGTCACTAGACTTGGGTTTTCAAGCAACAAGTGCTTAGCTCGAGCGGTCAATCCTCCCACACTGGTAGGGATACCGGCTGCATTGTAGGTCGGTTTGCGAGTCAGTTGCACGATACGCGGAGCAGACATGAAGCAGGAGAGAAAGGGGATGTATGAGGCGCCCCAGGCGAATTTGGACATGGCGTGGAAAGCATCAAGGACGCCTTCTCCCATGTCTGTTTCGGCCCATGGCTTTCCGGAGGGAGAGAGGGAGGGGCCGTAGATTAGCTCGACTACTGTGTTGAATGTGAGGGCGTGGACTGGCTCGGCGATATTCACTACGCCATTCTTCGCATTTGAAATCATGGCGGAAAGGCTGTGGATGAAGTGCTGAACTTGCTTGGAGATGACGGGACTGTAGGAACGCATGTGAGAAGTGGTGAGGGCGCCGCCGACGATTTTGCGCCGCAGGTCGCGGTGTTCGGCGTGTGTGCGAGCGGTGAAGACATTGGACGCACCAGTAGCTGGATCGCGGCCAAAGGAGTAGAAATCGCCCTTTTCAAAGCTACTGTTGAAGCCATATATAGACTCAAACGCCGCGGGAGTGCTGAAGGAGAGTGACTCCGGACCGATGCGGACGATGGGGCCATATTTCTGGTGGAGATTCTGCTCAACGATGTGAAGACTGCCTTTGAGAAAATGGTAGAATCTCCTATTCGTGGGAGTATTAAAACACCTCATTGAAATGGGCGATATATAGGTAAGAAAAAGTAGCAACTTGCCAGATGTTGCTGCAGCTGGCCAAATCTGGACCGGGGTACATGCGAAGAGGGTGGAAAAAGCGACGATAAATCACTCGATGAAGCAGCGTTATCGCTAAGACCTGTAATGCAGCGAGGATGTAGAAGTTCAACATCGTGGGCTGTTTGTCTTGGGGGCTGATCCTGAGATGATGGGAAATCGGGATGGAGGGAAGGATTGCAGCGAGATAATGGGATCTGTTAGTTAGTACGGCCCAATTTTTCGTAGCTTCAAAGAGCCTCACAAGTCTTATCCATCTGCAGGCTGCTGAATGTTGGTTGGGGGCCAAAAGGCTATTTTTAATATCTAACTCAGCTCCACAGACCCCGTGCGTGCCCCCGCTTCATGCACGTCGGAGAGATGGGAGATGCCTCCCCACTTTCACACCGAGATCTGGAGTCAATGTTACTCTTAGCCCCAAACTATAAAACACCGCACCAGTGCCCGTGTCGAGCATTGTAGGATACTCACAGGATCACCGAAGAGCAGTGTATTTCTTACCATCTGGGTGCAAAACTTCGAATATCGTAGAATTAGATACTGTTTTGAAAATTCTACAGTGTGAATGCTGGAACTTTGGTATTGAGTGAGATGGCATTTATATCTCGCCAGGTGCCCTTTTGAAACCATCTGGAGCTCATCCAATAAACTCTGTACAGGTGACTGTTTGCCTTATTCTAGCCGCCTTAGACGTGGAGAGGCAAACCTGCTGTATGCTGATCAACGAGGCTGAATAGTTTTTTCCGCAACTGATCCTAAAATGCAACTCTACGCTGAGCAATAGGGGGATTCATGGTAGTCTTTTTTTATCCGGATATGGATATATCAATATACAGATATTGGCCTTAACTATGAACACCCCTGGATATTGACCTAAATATCCATTTTTTTGGATAAAAATAAGTGAAAAAAAAAGAAGAGGTTTGTCGACGTGCAACAAAACCGGAAATTTCTAAGCTAATTTTAAGGTTATTTTTAAAGTTATTTTAAGGTTTTTTTTTACGCTAGTCATTGCCTAGCGCGCGCTAGAACAAATTTTAAAAACTTCTTTTTTATTGCACGCCGGAAAACTAGAATTACTCAAAAATCTTGATTTTAAATAATATTTTTCAATATCTAATATTGGATATTGGATAAAATAAGGGAATATCGGTTTTTTTTGGATTTGACTTCATCCTGATATGCGGATATCCCAATATCCGGATATCCAAAACTAGTCCTAATTAGGCTTAGCGTGGGGCTGAATATACGGATATTCCAATATTTTATCCGATTTTTGACTACTATGAATCCCCCTAATAATGTATGTAAGGTATATTGATCTGCAGCTGGCTTTTGCTTACTTGCTGGAGTTCTTGCAGATCATGTTCTCATGTGAAGTTGTGGGTGGGTGACTATAACCCGTAATTTGGCGCACCATGTTGGATGCTATCATCAGCACAGGAGTATAGAAATGGCGCAGCCTTGGCTCCCAATATTTGCTCGAGGCATGGGCCCCGAAAGATGGGTGTATATTGCCACCAAATGCTATAAGATTCCATTGCTGTCACTACTCAGCCAAGTGCAACTAACAGTAAACTCAACAGTCACCATGGAGGCCCCTTCAGCAACTGTTGTCGGCCAAAAAATTGACGACAACACTTTCCAGGTAAGTCCCAAGCTAAAGTTCTAGCCCTGCTTGCTAATAGTGTTTCTAGATCGTCTCCATCATTATGGCTTGCCTCGCAGTCTTGATTACTATTATCCGCCTCACTATCCGCTTTCTCACGCTCTCGAAGTTCTTCATTGACGACTACCTCTTAGCCTTCGCAGCAGTGACCCGTATCGCCAGCACCGTCACGGTCAACCTTGTCCTCCCCTACAACCAAGTCCAAGTAGACGTCGGCGCCGGCCTCATCCCCATTCCGCCCAACCTCGCCCATATTCTCGACTACGATGTCAAGTTCCAAGACGCCTATATGGTGCTAGCCAATGCAACCATCTTCGGCGTGAAGTTCTCTTTTTTATTCTTTTTCCGGCAGATCATTGCCAATACAAGAAGATTGCGGATCTATTGGTGGTGTGTGTTTATCTTCACCATTCCATGCGCAGTGCTCTGCGCATGTACAGAATTTATGATTTGTCCCGCCTTTGGAGAGGACATTCTCGCAACATGTGTCAACTCCGGCCTCCAGAGACAGCTTGATGTGCTGTGCGCTATTACCGTGCTGGACATCGTAAGCGATGCCCTGCTTATTTCCATACCAGTCATGATACTTTGGAGAGTGCAAATGAGCGGAAGCTGGGGTTTGGCTGGCTGCTGATTCTTAGTTGCTTCTGCATTGTTTGTACCATTGTTCGTGCCGTGGGACACAATCTCGTCAACGGCGAGAACGACGTCGTGTGGATTGTGTTTTGGATCGAAGTAGAGGCATGCGTCTCTCTTATTGCGTGTAGTATGACTGCCTTTCGTGGGTTGTTCAATTTGAAGAGCTTTAGGGGTGACAGGCGGAGGAGATCGCCGTTCAACCGGGAGATAGGGAGCATGTCACCGACTGATAGCTCGAGTAAGGACAGGGAGTGTGTACCGCATGTGGAGATTCTTCATGTGGTGAAGCCCGAAATCTCAGGGCTAAAGAGTATTCTGATGTGGGATCCATTCGAAGATGCAGCTGAAAATGGTTCGGAGCACACGGTGGCTGGGGTGGAAGCCGGGGTATATCAGGTCTAGAGAAAACCCGGCGAACGGCCCTGTTGTCACGATGCAATTTGTAAGTTTTCCCGTTCTCGTGGAAGTTATATAGGCTGTCGATGTTTTTATCTCGCCAAATAGGTACATTTCTATGTTCGACTGCCGTGAGGCTTCACAGCCCCTTAATTACGGCGTCATTTATCGTTCGTAAGTTCGAGGAATCGCCCTGTGGGTACTAAGAGCTCGAAGTGCCCCACATGACTGCGATCACGTGACTCACGCTTCTACTAATTAAAGCTGAATCGTTCGACGTACTCAGCGTCGTGGTTGTGGGAGGTAATGGGCATCAGTGGGTAGAGAAATGAGGGCTTTGGCGGTGAGGTATTTGTGCAGTTTGGAATTTTTGCGTGTCTTGTTTTGCGTTCTTTGTCTTCGCGTCCAAAGTTCATTGCCCTGTCTAGCTGGCCTCGAGTATATAGTTTACAGTCTCCAGAAATATCGGAATATCCAAAAATACTAGCAGCATCCCCAAATGATTGATAGCACCGACGAACATCTCAACTTCCAAGTAATCAAAAATACCACAAATAACGAGGCATATTCTAAGTAAGTAGTTTGGGATAGTACCTCACGCTGATCTCAGGCTGTATCTAGAGTGTCCTGCGTTGATTGGGGCCAATGGATCCTACTTGTGTTGTAGAACTGGTCTCAAGTTGATGCGATATCGTTGCGAAGCTATTGCGACCGAGACAGGATTCAGCTTCACCCGAATCGGTCCAGACTATCCGTAGCCAAACCAGATATCGAGAACTAGTGAACGTAGAATGACGAAGAGAGATGGCGTCAAAAGTCGAAATCGGTCACCGGTCTTTCCAGCTTCAAGCTATTCAATGCTGCGACTCAACCAGTGGCTTGCCCTAGAGTACTGGGGAGGCGAATGGGAGAGGGAGAGCTGGGCCTTTGCGTCGGGGATGAAGGGCGAGCAGAGAATGTGGAGGACTACGCTGCCGCGGGAGTGGATGGTGGTGAGCATGAGGACGAATTCCGGGGTGAGAAATCGCAGAGCGCGGAAGGACATCGATGGCTGCCTACTCTCTGCCATTCCGAATCCAGGAACAGATGGTGGAAATCCGGGACTCTTGAGGTTGTAGGAAACGGTAGAAGGCCCTTCGCTTGAGAGGGGTTGCTCGTCCGTTTCACTCGCACATCTCTGGATCTGGAGTCTAGCGCGTCAACGAACGACCACGCGACTTTGTTAAATCGCTTGTCTTCTTCCAAGTCCGCTCCACTATCCTTTGCACCAACCCCTTCCCTCTTCTTGCGCTGTTGTGATCGCCACACTTTCACTTCCTTCACTCGCTCAGGAAGTCGGCCCCATTCCCTTGTCCAACATCCAGCAACCTCTCGCCCATCCTCAAATCCCCTCTTCGCCGACTCAAAATGGCTCCGACGCAGCCGAGACGCTCTGAGCGCAAACGCACTTCTCTGCGGAAGAGTCTGAACGAGGAGACTCTGCTCGAGGACATGATGGTCCTGGACGACGACCAGACCATCGTCGCTGCTTCCGCCGAGCCCTCGATCACTCCTCGGCCCAAGACGAAGACCAAGCTGCTTCTGGCTCGTCCAGCCGGCGTGGCTTCGCCAAAGGTCGTGAAGAAGGCCAAAGGCAAGAAGCGCGCCACCTCTCGTGCCCCCAGACGCCCCCGTGTGCTCAAGACCGCCTCTGGTGCCCTCACACGCAGCCGTGTGCGCAAGAACGAAGAAGCCGGAGTTGTTCATCAAATCAGGACGAACGAACAGTAAGTGCCCCTTCCCACCATGATTCCAGCCATGGATGTCGCTCACGCTCTTCGTACAGGTCTGTCAAGCCGGCCAAGAATTCCCCTTTGATGGGTCTTTCACGCGAGCTTCGCGAGCGGATCTATCGCTTTGCTTTCCTCACCGATAATCCCATACGTAATGGCGGTTGGATCGATGGGATTGGGCGTTTCCATCCTCGTACGACGAGTAGTAGCCAGCGTCAAGTCCAGCTCCTCCGCATCAACAAGAAGATTCATGACGAGGCCAGCTGGGTCCTCTACCATTTCGGTAGTTTCGAGTTTCGAGAAGTTTTTGACCTTGGACTGTTCCTCAAAGCTTTGCACAAGACCTATCGCAGCATGCTCGGTAACGTGGCCATCGACTTTGATGTGAATTTCTGGAACTCCCAGCATTCCACAATCTTTGAGCACCTTTCGAAGTGCCACGAGCTCAAGAAACTTGAGTTGAGAATTACCAGCAATAAGGTTTTCGAGTATCTGCTCAGTGGCGATCGCAGCTTGGACCAGGACCTGGAGAACTTCCCAGTCCTCAAGGAGCTCCTACTCTGTCACGGCATCGACGACCTCAAGATCCGGGTGAAATGCTACGATGAACCAGAGTTGCGCAAGATCAAGGCCAAGCTTCTCAAGCTGCTCAAGACCCAGCTGGTCAAGCCTCGCAAGTCGTTCGAGAAGCAGTTCAACCCTACCAAGTCGTTCATGAAGCTGATCAACGCACGCAAATGAGCAACAATCTCGCTCCTTCGTGTCCCGGCATCCACGGTAGTCGGTGATGTTTTGTCTCAGAATCAGATTGGTTTGCGGAGTCCAACTTTCATCGAAGACGGGATTAAATTGTACAATCCGCATGTATTGGACGATCGGAAAGCGTTAAAGAAAATCAACAACGAGTTTCCCGTTAGCCTTGCTGAGCAGGAAGCCCTGAAAGCCAAGTCTTCGAATCCACTTTCCAGCTCTCTTGCGCGGCAGTCAGCAAGGCAGTATTCGCAGTCTGCTACAAGGCAAGCTCCTCGCGCCAGGCCGTTATCTTCTGTCCTTTGTACGCATCCACAAGAAAACAGTTCGAGGTTATGGATGGGTCCAGTTAGGCGGTTTCTTTGAGTCTCTGGATTCGATAGAGTCTCACGATCGGACAGTGCTCCTATGGTTTCGCCTTTCATCCACAGAGGCGTTTCCTTGCACTTCGTCTGTCTTTTGAAGAAGGAGATCCACCCCATGCTTAAATATCGGCGAAGGCGAAATTCGCTTAGGCGTTCTGGGTGCAATGGACTGCAAGCTTTCGTTACTGCTTTCTCTTTCGTGCAGGCAGTCTTCCAGCAGGTCTTCTTCTACTTGCTCCTTCTTGCGCTACTCGAGTAGCGTAAGCAAATAGCATTAGCAAGGCGGTCTCGAGATTCTCCTTTCCATCCTCGCATCCGAAAGGACTCGGGGGGAATGGATCACAGTTCGTCTGGACATCAAGAAGAGTCTGGTGGGAAGCATACAACGCTTCTGTCTTCAATCTCCTGGCGTGTTTCGACTTGTACGGGATGAGCGTCATGTTGCGTCTTTAGTTGCTGGGAGCCGTTGGTCTTTGAACTAGATAGGTTTCGAGATACTTCGGGGTGGTGTCTGATGGGTTCATGAGATCGAAAGCACACTGCTACTCGTAGTGAGCGTGTGGCTGGTAACGGTCATACACAGTATCTTGAGCTCTCTCGGAGGCTTACCTGGTGGATGGACAGCCGGTGAACGGCTACCACAGCAACACACTTCAATGCAACATTTACGAAACTTCTTGTCTTGTTTGCTGGCGTGACTGACTGCCTGAGTTGAAAGGTCCTTTGGCGAGCTGTGTGCTGCGAACAATGGAAGATTGAGGTGTGTGTGTGGGATGCGTTGTGGACGTGACTTGTTCATGACTTGAGTGTGTCTGAGCCAGTCTTGAAACTCAAGAAGAGGCTGCTGGTCTTCTCGTCCGCCATCCAGGGATCAGAAATTTCTATTTGACTAACTAAGAACCGGAACTATCTGCTGGTGACTATGATGTAGTGTTCCGGACAATATCTCGGGAAGATGTGATTCTCTGGAGAGGCGTGACAAGCCATTAGGTACTAAAGAGAACCCGGATGATGGAGAGGGACCCGGAAACCTCGCACGGAATTTAAGGAGTGAAAATTAGTCTCCATATTCTGTCTATTCCATTCACCAGGTGATCGTCGCTGGTAGGGACTACTACTAATAAGAGAATTTATTGGAAGAAAAACGATATATAGTGAAAACGACGACAATGGCCAGTGATTATCTCGCATCCCGTCTTCCAGCTTCAGACTTCGTTTCCAGATACACAGTAGCAGTATGCAAGTGACTCTTTACCCCATTCGCCATTCCTTGTGGACTTCGTGGTATGTCCAGAGTTTGGAAAGCAGATGACTGAGTGTACCTAGTTACGCGGACAGTATGGATATTTTGAGGGATTATAACATCACTGAAACTGTCAATGATGAGATGTTCATTCGAATTCTTTCTAAAGATGAAGGAACCTTGTAGTTGTAAGTTTTAGTATGACGAGGCTGCTTCACTGCTCCTCATCACAGCGTCACTCGCCATCTCCCGGTGCCAGTCATGGATTTCTATGTACACTGTTTCCACGTTCCACTCTGATCCTCATCATGCTTCGTCTACCGCCCCGCCGTCTCTCGTATTCCAGCGCCAGTATTTGAGCATCCCTCGAGGCGGCCTTCCTGACATCTGCCTCTGAGCTATTGGACTGTTGGAAGTATATCCAGTTCCAAGTGTCCGACTCGACACTGACATCTCCGGGTGGATTCTTCACCAATATCACCCTCACGGAAGCTCCAGACTCCGTGCCATCTCGGTCGAGGAGCATATGATTCCACGTACTTGGTTGAGGCTTCCTCCAACATCTGACTCGCCTTGAGAACAGTTCCGAAAAAAAACTGCCCGTTTGAAAACCAAGCACAATGGGGTCGCAATGAATTTCGAGATTTCTCCATCCTTCGCCGAGCGAAATGAGATGATCGATAGCCAGATATGTTCGCCTGGCACTATCGATCCTCTGCTGTCCAGCAACGGAATGTCTGAATGGGACATTCGGTATGAACCACAGAATATCCAGGAACAAGCCCGACATAGTCTCCATGTGATGCCAACTGTCGGTCCGGGTGAAGCAAGCTCTTCAAGTTCCCACTCGTTGGTGTAGACCACGAGACCCCGGATCCGCAGGCTAATTGACGGTGGGAGAGGATCTAGAGCATGTTTCAGGGTGTAGATATTGCCGCATATGAACACAACACGAGAGATCCATAGATCTCTGGCCTCCTCGTGGATCTGGCGGCAGGATCGAAGAATCGCCAGAGGATTAGTAGTAATCAGCTTGGCGTGGGTGGCGTAGGTAGGGCCACAACCAGTGCAATGTCGGCAAAGACCGACTTGTACCTGACTGAAGTGGGCGATATAGATCATATCACGCAGCTCTCGTGGAAGTTGTAGGAGCTCGGGTTGATCTTGGGGCACTGGCAGCGAGTCTTGGTTCTCCATGCCGAGCGTCTCCCTCAGTGCTGACAACTAAAGACCACGGAGGCTTTCTTAGCGGAGCGGGGGGGTGAGAAAAAACCGTTTATGGATGGTTCAAAACTTAAAATACCGTTAAAAACTTTAAAAAATATTGTAATTATTATAATCGTTATTTAATTTTAATTGTTTTTAATTATTTCTAACTATATTTAAAATTTTAACCGTATTTAAAATTACTAATTAATAAGCTATATACGCTAATTCAATTCAAAAGGCGATAACTAATTCTGCAGCTCTAGCGCAGCAGCTCCAGCCTTTAATTTCCAGCTCCAGCTCCAGCTCCAACCTTTAACCTCTACCACCCACCAGCTTCAGCTCCAGCTCCAACACCACCACCACCACCACCACCCTCCAGCCTCCAGCCTCTACCACCCACCAGTTCCAGCTTCAGCACAACAGCTCTATCTCCAACTCCAGCCCCAATACCACCACCACCACCACCCTCCAGCCTCCAGCTCCGGCTCCAGCTCCAGCGCAGCAGCTCAAGCAAAAGCTCTAGCAATTGCGCCTTTTAGCTAAATAAGCTCCAATTTCTTATCTGCTCTTTTCCCTTATTTACACAGCTAATTTATACAGCAGCCAGGCCTTTACCCTCGCTCTCGCTTTTGCCCTTGCCCTTACAGCCACCAATATAACGCATACCAAATTGCCTTTTCCAAATTTTAATATATATATACTAAGCTAAAGCTAAAGCTGAAGCTAAAGCTAAAATTAATAAATAATAAAGGCTAAAAGCTGAAGGCTAAAACCTAAAGGCTAAAGCTAAAGCTAAAATTGAAAGCTAAAGGCTAAAAGCTAAAATAAAATAAAATAATAATAATATTTTTAAAAAATAAATAAATATTAAATATTGGTGGTTTTACATTTTAAAAATAATAATATAATTTTAAATTTTAAAAACGGTCAAAAAAATTTAAATCGCCTATAGGCAATTTTTTATATTAAAAAAATTTAAAACAATTCTTAAAAATTTTAAATTATTTCTTTTTTGGGGGGGGGGGGGGGGGGGGGGGGGGGGGGGGGGGGGGGGGGGGGGGGGGGGGGGGGGGGGGGGGGGGGGGGGGGGGGGGGGGGGGGGGGGGGGGGGGGGGGGGGGG